>JANHFL010001283.1:18168-41046 GCA_032468155.1 Oxyrhabdium leporinum
TTCTTTCCAAAATGCTAAAACCAAACTTGGGAATTCATCATCATGGGATTTGCTGCTGACTACCAGCTTTGCTTGCTTAAAAAAAACAAAAATGATTGGACCAATTTAACAGAGTTGGAAGGGACCTTGAAGGCCTTCTAGTCCAACCCCCTGCTCAAGCCAGAAACCCTATACCATTTCAGACAAATGGCTGTCCAATCTCTTCTTAAAAGCCTCCAGTTGTGGAGAATGCACAATCTCTGGAGGTAAGTCATTCCATTGATCAATTGTTCTAACTGCCAGGAGATTTTTCCTTATTTCTAAGTTGATTCTCTCCTTAATTAGTTTCCATGCATTGCTTTTTGTCCTGCCTTTTAGTGCTTTGGAGAATAGGTGGACCCCTCTCCTTTGTATTTTTGAATGTATTGGAAATATTGGAACACTGCTATCCTGTTTCCCCCCCCCCCTAGTTCTTCTATTCATTAATTTATGGAAATCCTGGAGATAAATGTTTATTAGTTAACTACTGGAATTCCTTGAGCAGTTGATTGGCCATTGTCAAACAGACTGCTGGGCTAGATGGGTGAGGGATCTGATCCAGCAGGGCATTACTTATGTTTTTATTAATTTCTGCCCTAGGCTGAACCTTAAAGTAATCCTTTATTTATTTGTTATATTCAAATTTCTTTTGAAATATTTAGACCTTTCTCAATGTTTTTCTCCTAATAACATTCTTGTAAAATATATTGGGCTCTCTGGAGGCTTTACATCCTACATTAGTATTTGTTATTTGTTATTTTTTATAGTCCACTCCAGTCAGAAAACTCTGGGTAGGTTGCAACAAAGTACAAACAGAAAACACATGAACTCTAAATACTTCTCCCAAGATGGGCACCTCTAGCAACGAGGTGATTAATTGCTCAGCAGAAGGGTTTTTGACTGCTTTTGAGAATATCATGATTCATGGATTCTGTAAAGGTAGAGTGCTCTCAAGTCTGTTGTGCCACAACAGATAAGGCCTGTCAACTAACTCATGCTTACTCTGATGGCAAGGGTAGGCTCTCAATAAACCTTCTCCAGATGTTCCTACTGATGGGGTAGATTCAGTACTGGCAAAGTGATCCACAATGTGTCCTGGGGATATGCCAAATAAGGCTTTATAAATGATGACCAGCACAGATTGAATTGGAGCCGGATCCCTATTGGCAGGTAGCATTTAGTTTTAGAAGAACCGTTTTTCTGCAATTGTGGAGTTGATTTGCCAGTGATCCAAAGCCATCAGACTTTTTGATTAGCTGCAGCTTCCAGGCTATTTCCGTGCAGAGTGCATGCTAGTAATCCAGCCAGGTAATCATTAAGGGATGATGACTCAGATACTCTGGCCCGTGGATGGTTGCAACTGGAGAACCAGATGAAGCTGGATAAAAGGCCTTCATCTGCTGAAGCAAGAAGACCTCTGAATTATTAACCAACTCCTTTGAGGGAAATGCAGTCCCACAGTGACTACTGGGACAGATTTTCCTATGCTTCCCTTGATGTAAAGCAGCATGGCCTCGGAGGGATTTTGAATTTATTTTATTTTGCCCTATCCTAACCCTGGGAACCTCCAGATCTGGGTTGATTTTGAGATACAAAATCATCCCCAAATCCATGATGTATATCTAAAGTTGCTTAACGTAGATAAAAAAATAAATAAAAATTACGAACTTCCTAGAAAAATGTCAATTTTGCCAATGCATATGATCTTACCTTATCTCTTATTTTGTTCATCCACACAACTATCCTAAAAGCTAATGGGGCTTGACTCTGTGCAGGAGGCATATAGCAGGAAGAATGTAAATGTCAGCTACAAATATAGATCTAGGTAAAGATTTGATCTGAATCTTGAAACTGACTTTCTGAATTGGATGATTGATTTGGATTGATTCCGTGGATGAAATCATTTCTTTCTGAATCTGTTCAGCGACTTAATAGCTTTTCAGTGGGGATGAACTGATTTGACATTTGAATTAAGTCCATAGGATGCGATGATCCACTAGAGCGGCCCAAAGATTCTGACCAGATCTTCACATTTATAGTCTGCTTTTGCCTACGTGTTGCTTAATTGGCAACTCAAGCAGGGATGTCCACAATGACAGTGCTGACTTCAAAATGGTGGGCATGCAGAGAATGAGAAGGGAGGATGAGTGGGAAATCCATTCCTGTTCTGAGGCTATGTTGGCTTGATAAACTTCAGGTATTTCAAATTGCAAATTACAAACTTCCTGATTTTTAATATTACAAATTAGTATTACATTTTAATGACTCAATTGGCTCAATTTCATATATGGGGTTAACTCCTGAACTGGGTGTACAGCTGAGAGGAGAACATTCCCCATTTCTAATTGAACCGTGAAGTCTAATTATGATGTTAAAAGCAATATGTGAATCTATACACACAGACACATACAAACACACCCAATACAACATTTGTATCCAAGGTTGAAAACAGAAATTCTGAAATACGGTTTTAGGATTTGTTTATAGAAAAGGGCGCCAAGATGTTGTAGGACAGGTAATAGGAAGAAGGCTAATTATGGGAGACAATTTCCCCATCTGGATTACAATTCTTTTTAAAGGAAAAAATAGGCATTTTCTCTGGCTAGCACCTCCTTCCCCATGTACTTTAGCAAACATTTTTCTCTCAAATGTACACATCCACATGTGCATAAACAGTATTTCCTTTCTGTACAGACCACTTTTGTTTCTTGCAAGCAGAGAGTCAGCAAATTCCTCTCTCTGTGGCTATATGTGTCCATATGTATAATATGTGTAGGTCTACGTGTGCACGCAAACAACTCTGGCAGGCAGTCCTTCTTTTTTCTTCTTGTATAACCAAATTTGCACACTCCAGTTTCCGACTTCCTGCCTACCTGTTCTTCTGGGTGCATTCATATAGCAGTAAAATCCCATGTGAACTATATTCTGAACAAACAGCAGTGCAAGAATTGTGTGTGTTGCTGTGAAAAGTGCTCGAGAAAAGGGAAACCAGCTTGGAGGGCTTTCTCTCTGTGACCTTAAAATGAAATCACTAGTTTTCCAGCAATGCCAAGTCAATTTGCTTGAATGAGCCTACAGCAGACTATTCTTTAAACTAGCCATAATCCAAACAAAATATGCCTCCCAAGAACAGTCAGAATGAAATAATGTTTCAGTAACCCCATGAGGAGACATGTGAATGAAAGAAGAAAGACATTTTGGAATTCCTATTGTTCAGAACAGGAAATGAACCCGAACAGTTCAGTACAATTCAGCAGATAAAATGCCTGCTGTACAAGATCCTAGAGCAGTCTTTTTTTAAAAAAAGTAATTTTGTTAAAAGCTATATTTCTAGCAGAAAAATATATAGTATTACTGCATTGTTATGATCATCAGCTTTAGGATAAAACATTCTGCATGTTATAGAGTATCAGGTTCTTTGGAGAATAAGTTGACCCCCCTCTTCTTTGTGGCAGCCCTTCAGATATTGGAACACTGCCATTATGTCACCCTGATCACTCTTTTCACTAGACAAATTATAACTAATTTCTGCAACTGTTCATCATACGTTTTAGTCTTCAGGGCCCTTAATCATGTGAGTTCCAACAAACTGCCTGGGATCCAGCTGATTAACACCCAGCAAAAGTGCACTTTTTAAATATTTATAATTTAATTCTCATCTGTCTCATGGCACAGGGAGGCAGTGATGGTAGTGGACAGAAGAGACCTCATGTCCAGCAGCAATGTCAAAGAGACAGAAAAGGAGTTATGGAATATAGAATAATAGGATTGGAAGGGAAAGTCTTCTGTTCAAGCGGGAGACCCTACACCATTTCAGATAAATGGCTGTCCAGTTTCTTCTTGAAAACCTCAAATGATGGAGCGCCCACAGCTTCTGAAGGCAAGTCATTCCACTGATTAATTGCTTCCATTGACAGGAAATTTCTCCTTATTTCTAGGTTGGATCTCTCTTTAATGAACTTCTACCCATTACTTCCTGTCCTGTCCTCAGTTGTTTTGGAGAATAGGTCAATCCCTTCTTCTCTGTGACAGGCAAATACTGGAATACTGCTATCTTGCTCCTTGTCTTCATTAGACTAGACATACCCCCGCCCGACCCGTTATCATCTTTGTTGCTCCTCTTTTCACTGTTTCTAGGGTCTCAACATCTTTTTATTTTGGGGGGGCGATGGCTGTGTTTTCGCCCTTCATATTGGAATTGCCAAGTAAATAGAAGAAGATGCAAAGAGGCTGATAGGCACCATTTATGTAAAGTTTTCATTTATCAGTCCCAAGGCAATATCTATAAAATATAAGCCTAATAAAACAAAGCAGAAAAACATTACTGCTAGAAATAGGAATTATTGTCAGCAGTACGTATCATTGGGGGCTTGCCTATGTCTGCTCTGCTGTAAAGTGATGGTAATAGAAGATGGAAGTGCCATTTCTTCTTCTTTGCTCTTCTCGTCCCCTATTGATGGTTTTTGTGTCTAAGAAAGCAATAAGAAAATAATAATTTCCACAGGTCTCATTTTCATTTTCCGGCCATACAGTCAATTGGGGACAGAGAGAGAGGCAAACAAATGGACAGTGGCAATAGTGCTGATGGGAAAGAAAGCTAACTTATTGTTGCAGCCTTAATACAAGCTTACTACTATTATTTGTTAATCAATAGCCCTAGCTTTACTGCTAGTGATATGTTTTAAAAATGTCCTTTGGTCTCTTTCCAATTTGTGAATGCTATCACTTGAGAAGATGTCTACCATATAGCACATTATATAACTTAGTTTAGAGTAGGGTTCCTCAACACCCCCCCCTCCCCCGTGCTGCAACCTACTACTGGGCCACGGCCTATTTGGAACCGGGATGTGTGAGTGGTGGGCCAGCACCCATGCACATGTGTGCAGCTTGACTTGCATGAGCAGTGAGCTGGTTGAGCTGTGCACGTATGCGCATGTGCGCTGACCGACCGCTCACGCAAATCGAACTGCACGTGCGTACGCATGTGCTGGCCCACTGCTCACATGGTCTGGTTCCCCTTCCTCCCCAGCCAGGCCACCAAGCTGAAAAGGTTGGGGACTGCAGGTTTAGAGCTCCATTTTTTTTTTTTAAATCCTATGCTCTTATAAGCCATCACAGGAAAGACTAAAAATATCTGTACCTCAATGTTTACTGTGTGAATTGCTACACACCAGTTTGCTTTTCTCATCTATTTTAATCCTGGCTTTTGTTTCAGACACTGCAAATATTTTGGGCAAGAAGCAGATGTTTTATTCTTCTTTTGGGGGATACCGAACCGATATACAAGCCTAGAATGACTCAGAAAGCATATGGATGAACATAAACTGCTAATCAAACATTTCAGTCAGCTGTCAGGAGGCTGTTGGTAGGATTCCACTGTTGTGATCGTGTCCTTGCCTGCCTTATTTGAGCAATTATTTTAAAAGACTGTATGGTATCCATATGATTTTTCTCCTGGCTTTCTTGATTGCATTAGATGTATCAAAGATCATATTATTCTACGTAGATGGTGCAGCTTGACTGAATTTGCAAAGCTGCAGAAAAGTTGTGCAGCAAAAGCACAAGTTTCTGAAATCAGACTGAATTCAACATTCTTATGCCTCAGAATGTCTAACTGTCAAAGAAAAGAAAAAAAACACCATCTGAACAATGCAAGGTTGGAAAACATACTCCATCTCCCTTTCTCTCTCCTCCTTTCTCTGGCTGTATTTTCCATTATATGAAGAAGTATCCCATTTGTTTTCTTGAAATTAAAAATATAGCACTTCCAGTCTCTTTTAAAAGAATTAGGGACATCATATCTTTTCAATAAATTATCTAAAATAATTAAATCAACTGGACCAAAGTTTATTAAAACTGAGATGTTTCGTTATTCATCCAAGTAACGTCTTCTGTCAAAATGAAAATTTTGGGTAGGCTGAGAGTCAGAGTTGTTGGAATGAACCAACTCTTGCCATACAGTCTGCAGGTGGTTTCTCCCCAAAATGAAAAGCAGCATGTAAATGAAGACTCAATCATGTAGGCCAAAAGTATCTAAATAAATAGGTTGAATCATGGCAACTGGATTAAAGTTTATTAAAACTGAGACGTTTTGTTACTCATCCAAGTCATCAAGTTGCCATGATTTAACCTTTTTAGATACTTTTGGCCTACATGATTGAGTCTTCATTTACATATTTCAATAAATTAGTTATGATATTTGTATTTTAGCAGGTTTTGCTGAGAGATGATGACTCACCAAAATTACCCAATGAGCTGGTGTGTAAGAATTCAAACTATCTAGCCAAGCTTGGAAAAAGCTAAATAGGATTGGACTAGTTAACACACCCTCCTGGAAGTCATAGGACTTAACTAAATTGAGAAGCTGGAAACAAAATCCCAGAAGTTGGCAGCAGCAAACTATTTTTGTATCATTGCCAAGGAAATTACACAGAGTTTCATATGCCAACCACTAAATCATTTGGATGTTTCATAGTGTTTGTATAGTTTAAAAAGTCTGCAAGAAATCTATGTAGATAAGAAGTAGTATGTTATTTCTTTGCATTTGCTACATTAGTTGAATAATGAGGACTGTAGACTGAGGACTGCATGTTTGTTCATTAGCCAAGTGGCAGGAGAAAGAAATGGGTTGGATTACTTTATGTCTATCACAGGTTTCTTTTGGCAAATTAGAAATGTTTTACAACAGTGTTTCTCAACCTTGGCAGTTTGAAGATGTGTGGACTTCATCTCCCCAGCTATGCTGGCTGGGTTATTCTGGGATTTGAAGTCCACACATGTTCAAACTGCCAAGGTTGAGAAGCACTGTTTTACTGATTTGCACTATAGATAACAGAGATTAGACATGCCTTTTCCAGTGGGGCTATGCAGAGTCAAAATTGCCTCTGCTCCCCCATTGGCTGCAACACTATTTTATTTTATGCTTGTTATTTTTCTTTCTCCCCCCGCCCCCCCAAAAAGAGAATTTGAGAGAATTAGATTAACTAGATTAAGAGGCCTGAAAACTACCCAAAGTCACAGTCCAAACTATTGAACAGTGCTAGCCAAGACTGAAGGGAACCGAAGGCTAAACTGGAGAACCTAATGCCTCTACAGTAGACTGAGTCTATTATTAAATGACTACTCAGTTCCATGGCTGTCTATGTCTGTGGCATCCACCACCACTTGGGTTGATAAGAAAAAATGATTTATGTATTCTAGTGGGCCATGGGAAAAATAAAAACAGCTTCAGACCCAACATAGTAGCTGTGGTATGCCGGAGGTGTGACCTAACAGACGTTTGTTTGATTAACACCAAGTAGCTTTCATCTACTGTATAGTTTCCACAATGTCCAATGTAGAACTGCTTTGGGGCATTATGGGATTCAAAATGACTTAGGAATATAGAAAGCTGAATTTTAGCAAGTCAGATCATGGATCTGTGAGCTCATTATGTGTCAAGCACAGGGAAATCAGGAGATTCAGGCAGTTCAGATGAATATAAAGATTTATTGCAAGGTTAAGCTCTCTACAAGAATCTGAACTACTGACAGTCAAGGGAAATTAGTGGGGATTAAGAATAGAAAGGAATTCATGGTGGGCTGGTCATAGATCTCTTGTGTGCGCATAGGAACTTCTGACTGGTGATGCATTTGACCCCTTTCTAGAACTTGGCATCTCCTACACTAAGTGGGTGGAGTGAGCACCTCAGTTTTGGAAAAGAAGTCAAAGTGCTAGAAAAGCAAGGACAGCCATTTGGAATCAAGACACATGTATGGCTGGGAAAAATATCTTGAAGGTCATAGTAGGCATCTGTAGCACCAGTTGCCTGTTCTTATCTTATAAACTGGTTCCAGGAAGAATAGGTCTTCCAATGTGCAGATGCTGGATATATCATCTGCCAGCCTTCTGGCAATAGCAAGAGAACTAATCGGACACAGCTGAAACATCTAGTAGTTAAGTTGCTAAACATACCCAATCTGGCAGGCAGAAGGGGAAGTGATAAGATGCATTGGACTCTTCTGATTACAAAATGCATTTATTTAAGAACTTGTTTGTCACTGGGATGTTTACAGCATGCAGTACTTTGCCAAATAACCGCTTTCCAATCTAAACAAACAGATTAGACAAGCCTAATAGTAAACAACATGTTGCAAACAAAAAATAAAAAAATAAAAATAAAACCGAGTAGGATGTTCACATTGCAAACCTTTGCAAACATTTATCTTGGCAGAACACTTCCTGTCAAATTTTAGGTTGCTTGCGAATAGCCGTACTTGCGCCATGAGCATTGCACTTTGCTAATCAAAATGTATTATGAAAAGATTGGCAGAGCTATTGACTTGCCTTTGTAACTTTCAGTTCATAATAGCACTATCAGTTTAACAACCTCAGAAATTGCTTCAGGATAAAAAAGCTCAATCAAATCCTACTCCACATTTTCCCCAGATGATAATATACTGAAGTCTGCTACAATTTCCTGAAGGTTTCCTTTCTTTCTCTATAAAAGAGCATTCTATTTTTTTTTTCAATTTCATCCTTAGGTTGCTTTAGAATTCCTTTATAAACCCCCTAAGTAGCATTTCTGAGCATCTTTTATTCTTGTATGTCAATAGAGTGTGGGTCCTGCTATTGCTTTTTCTTTCTCCTGTATCTCCATCCCTTTTATCCAAGGGTAAATCCATGGGGGCAAATGACAAGATGGGTATCATGATACAATGAGACAAACACGAAGAATGATGTACCTCAATATGCAAGTAGATACAGCTGGGATTTGCTTCACAATGTAATCTTGGTTTGTTGTGGATATCCATGTTTTCATCCACCTGGAGCTCCACAGGCAGAATTCACCCACAGTGTCTTCTCTTGGGATTTAATTGAGGCATGGGAAATAAGGAGACTACAAACTGGAGGACAGAAAATGGCCTAGTGAAAGATGGCTCTCTCATATAATAGCCATTAAAGATGTCCCCTAATTTCAAGAGGACTTTAAATTTGGGGATCAAGGAAAACATGGTCAAAATAGACCTCAGCATTTAAAACAGTGTTTCTCAAACTATAAGACTTGTGGACTGGCCACATCGCAAATATAACTTTTGATAAGAATTAGTCTTGGATTTTTAAAAATTGTTGTCCAAGGTTACCTGAAGTTGACTTGAATCAGCTAATGTAACCCGCAGTGACAAAGTTAAGGTCTCTTACCTATCTACAAATCTTTCTAAGGTCAATTCCTCACAAGAGATTTGTAGCATCTTTAAGAATCATCTAGCCATTATTGTGACAAATAGTAGTAAGGAGGTTTATATTAGTTCTAAGATGGCTGGATAATGTTGGAAAGATACTGTAAGTCACTAATGGGAAAATGGCCTCAGTTAAAGCCCTCACTCATCCTTCACCTAGTAAATGTTGAGTACTTAGGACAAATGTTGAGCCTAGGACAGGCAAGACTGATCCTCAGTCTGAATGGATAGATTCTGGAATTATATGGTAAACTCTCCATGTGAAAGAGAAGCATGACCTCAAACAACCTAAAAACTAAAACCAGTGAAAGAACATGATTCAAGTACCTTCAATTCACAGTTCTGGATTCTCCATCTCCCTGCATTTTTGTCATTGCAAAGAAGAGAAGATGAAAGTCTGGGTTTTGTGTTAATACCCATGCAAAGCGTGTGCACAAATGGTATAAATATTCAGGCCACACACTACCTCATAGTGGAAAGAAATAGAAAATTAAACCTCTCATTATTGCACTGGAAATTATAGGATTATATCCAGTCACCCATAGCAAATAAAATGCCTAGCTATTTTAGCATGTTTGCAAAAAATGTGCTCTCAAAATAAAAAGTCTGGAGTTATTTTAATTCCAGGAATTCAGCTTCCTCCTGAGGCTATAATCCTATAAATAAAGAGTAAATTCTTTTGAAATCAATAGACTTAAATAGATTTTCTTATTTAACAATGCATGGTTAAAGAGATGTAGCACTGTGCTCCAGGAAAAAAAAGGATTGTTCAAATGATGAGTTCAGAACATTAGATATGTGGTTGATTCTGAAATTAGAACTAGATTCAACTATTTAATGCAACAGAGATATAAACTTTGTTTGACTGGATAAGCATACATGAACCAGAGTGGCCATAAACGTCTAAATAATAATTAAAATAAATAAAGAATAATTAGCTTTTCAAAGCCAGGTGTTTTTCATTCTACATTTGAACTAAAATGGATCCACAAAGTAGTTTACAAAAATCAACCTAAGCTTAAATTGCATTGTTGTATATTTTAACTTTGGATCAGGTTGCCCTTATCTAAATTAAAATATCCTTTTATAGATCTGCTTGAGATGTTTCTCATTGAGTTTTTAGAGTTCAGAAGAATGAAAGTTAACTTGAGCTTGAAGAATGGGTTACTGAAGGATGTAAAAAGCTTCCTTTGAGTTATTATTATCATTTTTCAATGTCTTTCCATTTTGATGGTATTATTGTATTTTTAATGTCTCTATATAAGTTTGCTTTCTATTGTACTGCTATGTGGACCATCAAGAGTAGTTTCTAGTTGGGGTAGCATACAAATATGTTTAATAAAAATAAATAAAAGATATTTAGTTTTGCACATCAAATCTCTCTTAAAGGTATCTAAACAAGCTGTTTCACTCTGCGCCACCAGTCATTTGTCAACCCTGATGAACTTGTATAGCTCAACATATTTAGACTTTGTTGTATAGCTCAACATATTTAGACTGCTTTTCCAGCTTTCCTTTAAAGGTTTATTGTGTGTATATGGGAGAGAGTACAAAAGTTTTCTGATTAGCATCCATCTAAAGTCCTATATGATAAGACAAAAAAGTTTTGCAATGCTGCTTACAGACTGACAACCAGCTATATTTACTACATTGGACCTGTAATTTAGCAACAGCAGGAAAATCGCAATAAAAAGGAAGCTAGGAATTTTATTTAACTTCATCTGGATTCTAGGCACCATAGAAGGCATATGAGTATTTAAGCAGAACAAGAAGCAGTGGATGAAAACTAATCAAGGAGAGAATCAACCTAGAAATGACAAATTTCCTGACAGTGAGAACAATTAATTGGTGGAATGACTTGTCTCTAAAGTTGTAGATGCTCCAACACTGGAGGTTTTTTAAGAAGAGATTGGACAACCATTTGTCTGAAATGGTATAGGGTTTCCTGTTTGAGCAGGGGGTTTACCTCCAAGTTGCTTTCCAACTCTTATTCTGTTATTTTTGTCATCGTCATCATCATCATCATCAGCGTCAGCGTCATCGTAGGCAGCAGGCATGAACCAGATAGAATAGACAGTGAAGAGATTTGGCAAGTCATAGTCCTTTAGCCAATGCTGAAGTAAAATTCAAAATCCAGTTGATCATGGAATTGGTAGGTATGCCTCATTGGGTCTTTCACCCCAAATAACAAAAGGTCTTAGGCCTACCCTTGAATACTCAGACACTTTGGAATGATGAAATAACAAAGAGGAGATGACTTTTGACTCACATGCATTTTTCCTTTTCCAGCCATTTTATCCCAGAATAACTTTTCAAGCTGACAAAGGGCTATCTGACTATCACTTTAGATGCATGCACATAGCTCTGGTCACTTTCATAAAATTGCAAAAAGCAGGGTGATACCATTGCATGTGAAAACCAGCGGGTCGTGTGGCATAACATCATAACATTATTTTGGCCAGTTTGACAGCTTACATATCTCCTCCTGTGGGTGCTGCTGTTTAACATCTTGATTATTCTCCCTCACTACTTATAGTCATTTATGAAAATATAGCTTCAGAATGAGGCTGAAAGCACATAATGCTATTTTTCTGTAGGAAACCCAGTTGGACCAGATCAGTGCATATCATGAATAGAGGCCTTTTTGAAATGTTTCAGCAGGCTTCTCCTGTTATTTAGTAAAACAGATAACTTGCTCTGTAGGGCCACCTGTTTTCTCTAATGTTCCATTGTTGGAGTATCTTTTCCAGCATTGATGACACTGATGAGAATTATTCTGTCTAGACATTTAGGCTATCTCTTGTAGCCATGGTACTGAGTACTAGGGAAAAACACATGTTTTGTTTCATGTCGCTTTCTCTTGTCTTCCTGAATGGATTTTAAAGGGCTCTTCAACTTTAATGTGAATTATGTATTCACGTTGTGTGACACCTTGGAAATCTTTGCAGTAATGAACTGTTAACAACGTCTCCAAGTGACTTCATTTATATAGAGAGGTAGTAACTCTAGTTAATGGAGAGTGCAACTCCATTGTTAAATGCATGCATTGTTACCATGCATTGTTTGAAAAAAGTTTCATGTTTTCAGTCTTTCAAATGGATTACATTTGACCCTGGGGACCAGTGTCCCACTAGGCTTCAGATTGGAGATGTCTAGCCCTTTTGAGACAACTGGCATTGGCCCTGAGATCTTAAGGATGTGAAAAGCGTATTTACCAATTTTTCATCTATTATCATTCCTCAGTTAAATGCTGATTATCGATGATAACTCCAGGTCTTCTACCATAGTTAAGAAATTTTCATTGGCAATGGCAGGTTTCACTATTCTTTCTTGTGTCCCTATATTTATCTTCTGCATTCATCTTTAAGTTCCCATCATTGTCAAACAGTCATGTACCACTTGTTCCACACCTCTCTTTGTAGCTTTCCCCTTCATAACCCAATTCTATCTCAATCTTTGTCTTCTCATCCAGGCAGCCAGGGGGCGGGGTTAGACAGCAAACCTGGATCCAACCAATAAGAGCATAATATAAATCAGAAGCATAAAACAGCAATAAGGATCTAAGGCAATAAATAAAACTTTAGTCTGGTTTAAACTTAGTGGCTAATCCTATTATTCCAAAACAGACTCCTAACCCCCTACTGAATGCTATCCTTCATTCATTCTTGAATTGGCAGTAAACTACCTACAAAATGTTGTTTCTCCTGTTGATCTTTATCGTTATCTTGACACTTTAGCCTTTGTTCTCAATCTGTCTCAACTAACTTTTTTTTGCCAAGGTAATGGGTTACAAACACAAGCAGATTTGTACTCTTCAAGGTTGCTCTTGAAGGATATCAAAATAAGGAGTGGAAGTATTTTAACCTAGATACAGAAAAGGAAGACTTAAATCTATCTTACTCATGAGCTGGTGATGAAATGAAGGCAACTTCAACATAAAAAACATGTTGCCAAGACTTGTTTGTGCTGTGTTTAGGTGCAAAGGGAGGGCCATTGCAGGAAGGGTACTAAAACTAGAAAGTAGCTGCCTGATAATCTGAATGATATTTTTAAGAATCTAGAAGCTCTTAAGAACACCCAGCATTTGATGATATTTACTAAAGAGCATTTTTAGTGTCTAAAAGCAGAAGGTGTTGAATATTATGGCTAATGGCCTGTATATAAGCGAGATGGGTGGCACACCAGTCAAATAAATAAATAATAAACAAACATACAAATTTCTGTAATGAAAGTTATTTATGATACATGCAATGTAATATTCAGAATTCAGCTGACTACTGCATCCTGGATCAGCTTCACCTTCAGGATATTACAAAATTTGATATGCTTACTTGATTTACTAGATTCTGCTGTAAGTGATTACATGCATAAAACCCCAATGACAACTTTAACCCCTATAGAAAATATGAATGTAGTAAAAACGAAACCATCCCAGTGCCACTATGCACTGTTAAAACTCTTGCTGACCACATGTGTTCTAGAACAGGGGTGTCAAACTCAATTTCATTGAGGGGTGCATTAGGGTTGTGTTTTACCTCAGGGGCTGGGGTGGGTGTGCCAAAGGTGGGTGTGTCAAGCTCGATATCACTTGTGTCGGGGTTACCTGTGGCATGAGTGCTCTGCCAGAAAAAATGGGCTCCTGAGCTCCGTTTTCGGCTGGGACGGCCTCCTGCAACCCTCTGCCAGCAAAAATGGAGCTCTGGAGGGCCACGTTTTCACTGGCAGAGGCACCATGGGCTGGTCCTTCATTATTTTCAGGTTGGTCCCACAGGCCAGATCTAAGCACCCCATGGGCTGGATCTGGCTCCGGAGCCTTGAGTTTGACACCCGTGTTCTGAAGATAATTTTGATGTAGAGTTTCTGCTTTTTTATTTGAATGAATTATATGGATGCCTATCTATATAACAATAATAAAAAACCCACTAAAAATAAAAATCAGGCACCTCACCAATAACCAATGCAGTCTTCAGGCTCCAATCTCATCCTATTTGGGTCTATGTGTGATAAGTCATGTAACACAAATGTTACTAAAATCCGTATCACGGAAAGAAAGTCTCAATGGTTAAATGGTCAATAACTGCTATTTTCCAGGTCTGTTGCTAAAAACAAATAAATCCTAATCTGTCTGTCTATTGTTATCAATGGCAGCTGGATTTCTCTGAAACTGACTCAGGTCCACACTCTCCTGCCTGATAACTCACAATCAGGCAGTTATATCTATCTTGTTACTTATCCCATTGTGGCAGGATGGGACGTACGCATTACGTCCTACCTGGCAAGAGTAATTACAGAGAGATTGAAGTATCTGTTAACTAGTGACCTCAAACTCTCTGCAATTACACTTGCCACATAGAACTTGAAGTGTACATCTCATTACACTTCTCATTTACAGGAGAAAGATGTCACTGTAAAGAATCAGAGGGGAACCTTCGGATTAAGTTCTAACGTTTGGGGGAAATTAATCCATACAAGTACTGGGTGCACAAAATCATTTTATATGGACCTGTCCTAAATCCATGAGTGCTTCTATGTCTGTGAGAGATCTGATTCTAAGAACAACTTACGTAAAACCTAAGGAGCAGGTGTAACCTCTTTCTCAACCTACTATTTTTGGCTGCCTTTCTATTAAGAGCAATTCATCATTGCTACTCATAGTTTTTATCCATAATGCTCATTACACATTGCACTAAGCCGTAATATGTAGACTCACACCTCGCACTAATCTAAAGCAAGTGAGCTACATCATGACTTCTAGTGATATTTAAACTTAATAGCAACATTACTAGTCTTACCAACTTGAGTGAAATTTTCAAACAATTTGAGAATTTTTGACCTAGTTGAATTTGTACTTCATCTACCTTTGTATGTCTTTCAAAGGCAACATGTCAACTGTCATATGCATGGATCCTTGATGGCCTTCTTTAAATGCTAATCTTCAGTATCTGCATGTAAAATTTGCAGATTGTAGCCAAGAAAAGAAATTTCCATTAACTGGCTGTATATTGTATGTTGCATCAAGCCATGCGTTCATATTCCTTGCTCCTGAATTTAGAAGGTTCTTTAGAGGATCTTCCTCTAGTTAAGGCATACTTTGGCCCTGTGATAAGCATTTTTCTAGTGGGAATGCCTTTTTAATCTTGGCAAACTATTTTAAAGATCTAATGCTGGCAGGTGTCTCTATGCAGGCTTGAGCACTGATATTTTGGACCCTTGACTTGAACATAGCCTTGGCTTCATGGTTGACTGAAAAGCCATGCAGTGAAATCGACTTGATCAGCTGATTAAACCATGTGGCAGAATGGGATCTACTTAACTGCTCTTCAAGATGCATTTTAAGTAGCCTATCAGGGTCCATTGAAAGTACCCTCCTCTAGTACTAAAAGACTCAAGTTATGGTAATGCTGTGTAAGGAATGGATACTTGTTTCAGTTCGGAGTAGAAGCATCCAAGTTGTCACCAGAAACCAAACTCAATTCAAATATTTTCTCTTTACTGTTTCTTTTTACTGTTTTATTTAAAGGTGGAAGTGATGTTTTATTTACCAATTTATTCCATCATTTTATTTCTATTTCTTCTACTTTATTCCATTACTTTATATTTGTACTAGAGTTCTTAGCTACATTGAATTTCATTTAATGTAAAGGCAAGATAAAAAGTTAAAAAAAGAAAAGAAAAAACAGAAACAATCAACTAACTTAAAAATCAGCCAATCTCTGGCTTTGGCAGCTTTTCAAATCCCTGTGCGGATCATAAGAATATAGAGAATAACCTATAGGGTTTACAGGGAAGCAGAAACCCATACTTGACAGATTTCGACATTCTGATGAAAGTAGCCATTCACCTTCATGCCACAAGCTCTTGCCCTTTGTGACATCTTGAGGCAAGTAGAAAAAAGAAGAGACTGGTGTCATAATGGTCCAATGCTGCTTTTGGGCCAGTCTGTTGATCTTCCTTCATTTAATTCATGAGCCTCTTTCAGTGCTGCTGCTGCTTGGTGCTTTCCAATATAGTCATGACTCAGTGGGTTAGTCAGGGATCTGATATTTTAGCTACCTTCCCACTTGTAAAGTAGGAAAATATATGAGGTCTGTTTTGCAAGCCGTGATATGAACTGTGCCACGGTTCAAAATGAAAAGTTAATGGAGTTAACTTTAATTATCTAGTTTAAATAACAGTTGAAGTCATGGTGTGATCCTCCTTTGTCACAGGGCCTTATAGAAAAATCATTCCAACCATCATTATTCTTGAATTATTTGTCTTTTCATGTGTACTGCTGAGATTTGTTTGTTTTTTGTTTTTTTAAAAAAATGCTTTTCTGGTGCCATCATTTGAGTAGATTCATTTTATAAAGGGAAAAGAATAGAAAGACCTCACAGATTTATCTTCATGAGAATGGCCTCATATTGCATGTCATTTCGAAGCAAAGTTGAATAATGAAGCCACGCTGATCAAGAAAAGATGAATTCAATTTTCACTGCACTCTAATGTCATCTTTGATTCACACCTGCTCTTAAAAGTTTCCCGTGGAATTTTGCCTTCACGTCTTACTTTTATATCATTGTGATAATAAACTTCCCCATTTTTTTCCTCCGCAATATATTCCTATTTGCTTCTGGATTATTGCCTTAATAAACAATATTAGCAAAAGTCTATATAGGACATCCAAGACCTTATTTATACTGGCAATTGCCTTTTCTCTAGCTTTCAGGAATAATTGCTTTTCTCTTTTATTCAATGCAGAAACTTTGATCCAGATATATCTACACCAAGAGGAAGGTGTATACAGATAGACCTCGCCATACAACCGATCACTTAGCAAACATTTGAAGTTTCGATGAACATATGTGGGGAGTACTTACGATTCAGGTTTGAGCTTCCAATAATCACCCCCTCCCCATGATCATGTGACAATATTTGTTGTTTATAGCCATTTGCAGAGTTTCACGGTCACATAACTGTTTTATGATGGTTTTGCCCAAAACTGGCATTTACTTCTAGTTTTTGGTAAATCATGCCCATAATAAAACATTGGTTTGCTTAATGACTGCCGTGATTAGCTTAATGACCGGTGCAAAAACATAATAAAATGGTCATGTGACTGTCACAAATTATGACTATCATGGGCAGGCTCTATTATGGTTGTAATCCGAGGACTGCCTGGATATTTGTTGGTGTATCTGACTGGTTTTGCATATAGCTTGAAAATGAGCGCACATCCCACCTCAGTTATTTAGCTTCAGTAAAGATCAGTTGTGATGCTATGTTCTCTGTTGTTATTATGTGTTGCCTGTTACTGTTGGAGAGCAACTGTTCCAGTCAGGAGAAAGAATCAAATGGGGAATTAACATGGACTTGTTGCATAAACACAAGAGGGCAAGGTGTAACACTGCTGCCCCCTGAATGCCTTTGAACCTTATCTAGTCTTTCCCAGGCGAATATGCCAGTCTGGGAAGATTCCTGCGACATAGGTATGGAACAATAAACTAACTAGTTTGAAGTCTACTTGTGTTGCTCTGGTTGTTCGTGCCTGACAATCACACCTATATCATTTATGCTTCCTCCTTCAGTCTGTTTTACAGGTATTGGTCTCTTTTCAGCTAGGAATGATGGGCCAAGGTATATTACTGTAGCTTAAAATGTACACAAATAAAAATTCATCTATATGAGTGAAATATCAAGAGCCTCTAGATTATCTCATGAGATATAAAAGGTACCACAAACACGTTGCTATGTAGTTAGTTTATTAATGGCCTGATTTATAATATCACATACTTTATTGTACGTCTAGAGCACAAGGATTTGATTACCTGCTGTCTTGTAGAAATAGCAGCTTTGAAAAATTTGGCCTCCCTAGGAAAAATAACGAATTGATTTATGATTCCTTCAGAAAGTCACTGAAACAAAGTTCCATGTGAAACAGTCTTCATTGTGTAGATGTAACCTTTAAAAATGCATTTTCCATAGAGGCTAGTCACCATATGAAAATTTCTATATTTTTCAACAACTGACAGCAATCTGAATTTCAGGAATAAAGAAATAGGGCTGTCGCATAATGGTGTCTCAACGCCCACCCTGGTATGATTTTTAATGTGCTGGATGTGTATGTCATTTCTGTGTTGTTTTATTCTTGTTTGTAGTGACAAGTGGTGAATATACAGTTTGGAAAGCTTTAGATCTCACTGCTGTGACTGCAAGTTGTAAGCAGCCACACAAAACTGACTGATTTTATTAAAATGCAGTCGGTCAGATTATGGGCGCCTTTGAGGGGAAGACTGTGGAGAGAGAATGCTTAAACATTTCCAAATTTTAGTACTTTGAACTGCTAGACAATTGGTCTTCCAGTAAATTTAGCATTCAGTACTTATTCTTGTAAAACTTAGGGTTCTCTTAAATCTGAATGTACTAGGGCAAGTGATAATCATTTCAGTTATCATTGCGGATCTAACATCACTAAGACTTCTCAATGATAGATCCTGCCTTATATAATTCCCCTTGGGAGATGTATGTCTGGTTTTTATTTTTATTTTTGAAAGGTTATGCTTTTCTTTTGAATAAAGAAATGATCATTATTATTATTATTATTTCTTCAGGAATAATCTCTGTGGGTCTGGTGTCCGAACATAAGGAGCATATGAGGTGAGAAGACTTTTTTTCTCTTTGACTTTACCTCTTTGTCACCCTACCTTCCAGAGTTAGGGCTGTTCTCCTGAAAACACGTCTAAGAACCAGGATCTCTTCTGTTCCTCCTTGCCCCTTTGTGCCCCTGTTCTAACAAACCAAGTTGACCTACCCTTTGTATCAGGAAACCTTTTGGTTCATCCTTAGTACTTTTTTTTTACATTTTAGCACATATAAACATATGTGCACAATCATGAGTTCATTAGAATGATTATGTGAAAGGTAGGTACTGCTTTTCCCCGATAATCATAATGTAAGGCATTTTGCAGGAGGTTCCTTCATTTTTTAATGCCATGACTCCTTTGACAGTCTGGAGAAACCTGCAGATCCCTTTTCAGAAAAAAAAAGTATTTAAAATGTATTTAGAGACCACTTGGTCTAGTAGTTATGGCACCAGGCTAGAGACCAGGAGATGTGAGTTCTAGGTCTGCTTTAGGCATGAAAGCCAGCTGAGTGACTTTGGGCTAGTTGCTCTTTCAGCCCAGCCCACCTCACAGCCTTGTTATTGTGGGGAAAATAGGAGGAGGAAGGAGTATCCACTGCCTTGAGTTATTTATAAGGATAATAAAGGCGGGAGAAAAAACTCTAAATCTAAAATCTAACTATACAAAATAACGTGCATAGATACATACAGATTGTATTGCAAAGAAAATCAGTTACAGTCCAATACAATTATCAAAATATTAACAAATATGTAATATACTAATTCAGAGAGTCAGTATGTTGTAAGGCATTGGGCTAGAAATTGTGGAGGCTAAGGTGAGACTAGAACTTACAGGAGACTGTGAGTTCTAGTCTCACCTTAGACCAAAACTACTGAATGATCTTGAGCCAGATTTTTTGTCAGCCCTTGGAAGGATACAATAGCAAACTCCTTTTGAAAAACCTTGCCAAGAAAACTGCGGGGATTAGTTCAGACAGTTTGCCAGGAGACAAAAAACTGATTCAAACATATACACAAAAAAATAATATAGCAATATATGTGAAAATAAAATTGTATTTTACCCCACATCCTGGTTAACAGACACCGCCCCCTCCAAAATCTTTCCAGATCAAGACGATCTGATTTGGGTTGAACTCTGTTTTGGATTAGTAAAGGTCAGAAGAAATTCTAGTGCAGTAGACATGCAAAGTAGACCACAACACCCTTTTGATTGAATAACAGAGGCCAGAGAGCTAATAGAGTCCAAAATTCATGAAAATAACAATGAAACGTTAACATCTTTTTAATTAAAAAGAGAATGAGAGCTGCAGAATAATTAAATTATCGTACCGTGAAAATCAAGAGTAAAAACTGACATAGAAACTCCTTGTGGGTGAGGGTCATAGTTAATTTAAAGACAGCAGCAGTTAGAATAATGTGAGGGATTATGTAGACTGTGTGCAATGGATCCTCAATTTCTTTTGCTTTCTCCAATAGAGAGAGCCTATATCTGTTTTTATTGGCCAGACATTTTATTCTGTGTGCCATCTAATACTATCTCCTTTTTCTAGTCTCATTGTCTTGGATAATATTTTGAAATAATAGTCTGAAAGACTGAAAATATAGCCAAGGTAGTGGCTTCTTCTTGATTTACCATGAAATGCTTCAGATCTGAAAATTAAAATTCAGCAACCTGATAAAACTTGTGTGCAAACCTGTTTTTCTGCCAGAAGATGGAGCTCGATCTTTTCTTCTACAATTTTCTCCCATAGGTACAGCCATCTTTCTTTGACAATGCATTCTACAGATAACAGCCTTGATCCAAACACCAGTCAACAGAAACAATTCTATTTCCATGAAATGAATACAGAAGGGCATTCTTTATTCCCCCCTTCCCCATACATGGTTTTTTTTTGGTGTGAATAGCATCGCATATCCCAAACCATACAGCGTGTGCTTAAAATATAGAGTGTCTTGTTTGTAGCAACCTTTTGATTCAAGGGAGAGTCTTAATTCATGGATGAATTTCCTGCAATATCTATCTATTTTGACCTCATTATACAACTGCTGTACCTTCACAGTATTCGAAGATAGTCCAATCGCATATTGTACTTTCAACATTCTTTTGAAAGGCATAGTCAATTTTCAACCCAATTATATACTAGTAAGAAAATTCTGAGGGACTGACCTTCTTGGTTTAAAGTCCTTAGAGAAAGAGGAAAACACTTTCACATTATATTTACTTAATTGAGGAGATTCAGGCTATTAGATGAGATATAAAATAAATTAAATCGTTTGGCAGGTGAACACCCTAAAGGTACTATGATACATTGCATTATATTAATATTCTTCAAGACCACTGCATGAGCTTAGGAGAGTTAAGTCCAAAATGAGCTTTGCAAGCCACCTGCAGCAAATTCCCCCCCTTCCAACTCCATCTTTTTCTAGTTAAATTGGAGGTAATTTAGTTCCAATTATTGATGAAATAATTGATTGAGAAAATGGCAGGTTTAAAGAAAACTCATTCCCATGACACAAAAATAAGGAATGCATACATGACATGTCCTAAACTTATAATACCAGTTTCATCCATTGTATATTGAAAAGCTAAACACATTGTTTTTCCTAGTTTTCTAATGGAAAGCATGGAAACCCTCCCCTACTCCTTATATTGGAAAGGGAATATTAATTTATAGCAAGTCTTGAAGAAAATTAAAAAGCTTTAATCAGAAACAAGTTTTTGTATGCATTCACATCTATTTACATATACGACTGTACAATCAAGGATTTTGTAAAGCTGTTCCAGAAGAATGATTGGTAAAATGAAGTACTGACTTAAATGATGCAGATTTGAAGGTTGGTGTGCTTTACTACTCCGGCTTTAGTTAGTTGAATATTTAATTGAGTTAATTAGGTTGGAGAATGTTGAAATTTGCGGGGATATCAAGAAAAAAACTTTAAGATGTCTTTAACTGGAAATCGAAGACACATTTTGATTTGGAAGAAAGAAAAAGCAATTCTTCACAATCCGGTTGCTTTTATGTTGCAGCACCTGTTAAAGAGATGAAGCAGAATTATTCTCAGTTGTCAGGAATTTATCTGTTCTCAAAAGTATATTTTGGAGAACAGGCCAATACTTTTTCCTCACATGCCTATGCCTCAGCCTTCTCTTGGCATTTCTAGTTCTACAGCTTTGATGCCACCTCATTTCCAACCAATGTAATCCCTTGCATATTCTTCTTGTCTTTATGTTTAATGTTCTAATGTACTAGGATATAACTTGAGCTAAGATTTAAATTAGTTTTAAAATTATGTAATTTTTACTGTTGAAATATCTTTGTATGCCATTTCCCATACTATCACATCTTGAAGCAGTACAATTATTTAAATCCAATAATTATACACGTACATCCACACACACTCATAAAAAAAACAAAGAGAAACAAAAAAAAAAGAGAAAGTTCCTCAAAAATAACATAACATTTGCAATATAAGCTATTTCTTGAATTTCAGGAGGTAAGGAACATGCCAAAATGCAAATGCTGCAATAGGGAAGACACACCTGCAGCTTAACACAATATTTATTTACTGTAGATCTTAGCACATACAGCAGGACTTCTTCCAATTATCTTGGTAACTGACAAATTGTGTACCGGTGAAAAGGAATGATCATATATTCAGATATCAAGTAGTTTAGGAACTTATATGTCAATTTGTATTATTTATTATCTGAATTTATATGCCACTCATGTCACGTTGCAAGAGGATTAAAGACAATTAATAATGAAATAATAGTAGCTGGAGATAAACCTCACTCAAATAATAAACAACAAAAACATCATAACAATCGGCTCATCTAATCTCCAGATCTCATGCCTGAGGGAAAATCCAGATCTGCAAGGACTTGCCAACTGGTAGCTGAATTTTAAAGCTTCCTTGAAAGCTATAAGAGCCGCGGTGGCACAATGGTTAGAGTGCAGTACTGCAGGCTACTTCTGCTTGATGCCGGCTGCCTGCAATTTGGCAGTTCGAATCTCACCA
>JANHFL010001283.1:41146-53166 GCA_032468155.1 Oxyrhabdium leporinum
TGCCTGCAATTTGGCAGTTCGAATCTCACCAGGTTGACTCAGCCTTCCATTCTTCTGAGTTTGGTAAAATGAGAACCTAAATTGTTGGAGGCAATAGGCTGACTCTGTAAACCGCTTAGAGAGGGCTGTAAAAGCACTGTGAAGCAGTATATAAGTCTAAGTGCTTTTGCTATTATCACAAACTATCTGTTTGTACAGCTGATCCAAAGTAGGTGAACTTGAAATATAAGTATCTAAGCATTATGGTCCAGTCATCCCTTTTAAGGACTGGACCATCATGCTCCAATATGTTTGTGAAATATGAACTCTTCTTCCCTCTTTGCTTGAGAGAAAGACTAGGATCCAGTAATAAATCTTATTCTTAGCAATCTATTTTTGGAAAGGAAAGGATCATGCTGCAGAGGACCTGTCTTTTGGCTGGCCTCTGAGCATAGATTATTTTATGGTACGTAATGCCTTGTGCTTTTGAACTGTGCTTAGGATGTGTTACGTAGAATGATGTAGGAGAATAGGATTGTGCAGCACTTTATGATTCCAGAGAAGTGCTTCAAACCCTATAGGGTGCAAATATAATATAACCTTAAAGATGCATCTCATTAGATCAGCCATGTATTCCTTGCAATTGCTCAGCAGTTTTAATGAGAGGTGTTATGTTTTTGCCCTTGCAAGCTCCATAGCACCTTTTTGGAATCAAATGTCAGAGGCTGTGCAGCTTAATAGTTCCCATTTTCCCACATTACAATTAACTCATGCAATCTTATCCTACTAGGATTATTCCATTAACAGAATACTCTTAAATCTAACGGCAGCTTCAAGCTAAATCAAAAGGGAAACCGTTTCTTAGCAATTCCTTTTTTCATTCTGTCAGTGTGATGGCACCATTTGGTTACAAATGAACCATTTCTACTTCTGCAGATCGTGAATACTGTAGTATTTGTCCTCATTGGATTGATTTGGATTGGTTGATTAGATTTTTAAAAGCTACAGAACAGACATTCTTTGGCTAATATAGTCAACGGGTGCTCAACTTTCCTACTTGCAAACTTCTGTTGTTTATTTGCAACAAAGTAGGTTATCTGTTTCATCATAACAAAGTACCATCTGGGATGACTTCTGGGAACCTTGAGATGAGAGGGCAAGAAATAAAATTTAAAAAAAGGAGAAAGTTTCCGCGACCTCAGTGAAACACATTTTTGAGTCCTCAAGGGCCAGGGAGCATCAAATTGAAAACCTTGATACATTGCAATGTCTTTAAAGCACTCATTTCTACCCCCCCAAACACACTTATATCGTGACCATCCTGCAAAGCAAGAGAGAGAGAAAATGTAATAAACGACCAAAATCGAGTGTAGTGACATTGCATGGCAAATAAATTGAACCATTTAGTCATAAGACTAGTAACAGAAGGAAAAGGAAATTAAGAAACATAGGCAAGGGAGACAGAGTATCTAGCAGAACGAATGGGTGCGATCATTTCTGAATCTGTCATTCTGAAGCAAATAAACAATTGTTATTGGAATGCATACCCAGACGTACCATGGTTGTTGTTATTTAATATTACCAAACGTAAGAAATGATGAGTGAATTCTAAATATTTGAGGCATAAAGGTGTATATTTATTTTGGATGTCTTCGTTGTTTTTAAAATGTTTTTTAAAAATTGGTTTCATAGTTTTGGAATTGTACGCCGCCCAAAGTCACTGCTTGAGATAGATGGTTATAGAAATTAAATAAACAAATAAAATTGTATGTGGAGGCATTCCTAAAACCTCCTTCTTTGAAGTTCTCATTGACTAATGACAATACTTCTAAAAACTATTGCAGTTTTATAGCAACTTTAGGACAACCAGATGTAGACTACAAACATTTGGTAGATTGTAGCAGATAGACTCTAAACATTCCAATATTGCTGTTTCCTAATGGCTGCTGAGATTTTTACAGACCAGAACTGAATGTCAGCCCTTCGAGTGGGTCAGCTCAAGAAACAGTTATTGGAGAGAATCCAGGAGTGCTACTTTAGTGTTGTAGAGCGTATTCATATAATTTATAAAGGCTGTCTAAAATCTGTATTGTGTAAAGACTGTCTTTCTAGGTTGTTTACATCTCAGGGCTGAGTTACTGTTTCATCTTTCCCACCTCCTTCTCAAGGCTAGACCTAAATTCTTCTGCACTTGTAGCCTTAGTACCTTGGACCAAATCAAGGAAATTATATATTTTTTAGAAACTGTTCAGGTTAGAATTGAGGGATATGCCTTCCTAACAAGGTAAATGAGATGTGCTGTATAAAACACAAACTTATCTGAACGGTAGCTGAATAAAGAAATGACAAACGAAGTATTGTCCTTGATATATTGACCTGCCTAAAATAAAATTAAGCCAGAGATCTATACCTTTTATAGCTGCAAGAGAAGCTCCAATATGTCTGTGGAAAAAAAAATCAATTCTTCGTTTTGCTTTTCATAGAGAATAGGTGCAAACAATGGTCCGGCAGTCTATCTTTTACAAGCTGAAAATAGCTTGAATCAGTTTTGCTCTATTATATAAAGAGCTTATCTGAGAACTAGATTGGATATCAAACCACAAATATGGTTTATGAAATAGGTCTGCAAATATAGTAACCAAGCCACTAGTTAGAATTCTGCCCGATAGAATTATTTCTGCAACAGAAGATCGTTCTTTTTTTGACAGCCTAGGGAAGGAAAGAATGCATTTTCTAACGTGATACTAGACTTTATGGGTCAAGAAATAACATCAGTGTAGTGGATTGAAAAAGTCGATAGGACACACTCTCTCACACCACTTGCTTCTAAACTTTGCCTGTTGGTTAAGAAGTACTAAAGGATGCCTACGTGCTATGTTTTGTGACAACCCTACTCAAATGGACTGGAAGTAGATTTTTGAAAGAACTGAATTTAACAAATAAGGTGACGAAGCAACTGTTCTTCCTGCTGATATTTAAAGTACCTTTACACTGAAGAATTACACGGGTATGGCCTTGTAGCTATCCATAAAATAGCTCATTAAAGGAGACAAGTCCAGCTGCATTCCAGATAAAAGAGACACATTTGGAATAATGCAAACTCTGTATGGAAATAATTAAAGGTTGAGTTTACTAACCCCCCCTCCCTCAATTTTGAACTTTCAAGGCCTAGAAATGAAAATCAAGCTGAAAGGGCCTAAGCCATCTGTTCTTTCGCAGTTATGTTTGAAGCACTCCCGTTTCCCAAACCAGCGAGGTTCCCCCACCCCCCCAGATATTAATATTATGCAATTGACCCTAAGATAGATAATTGGATTTCTACATTTAATTGTATTTTATAGTTTGATTTTAATTGGAAGTTATGCTTACTCCCCCACTTTATATTTTTTTCTTTGAAAAATATGCCCTTTAAGGCATCTATATTCTTTTCAGAGATAAAAAGGACCATTCATAAAATAATATGGACAGATTGCAAAATATATTTACAGCTGCTGTTTCATTTCTTTCAACTTTCTTTTTCCCTGAAACCTGTCTACAATATCAGTTCATCCTCTCTTCTGCTAGATCCCAGTGTCTTCCCTCATATCCTTTCTTGGGTGGTGCTAAACACAGCTAAGGAAGATTGACAGGAAACTGCATCTTCTCACTACTTCATAACCATTTTCTTTGTACAACTTTTGTCTAGATACAGCATTGGGCAACTATCTTATCCTCATGACTGGATCTTCTGAGGAAGAAGAAAAGATGAAAGGATTCCATATCAAATGCTTTGAAAGAAGCATGTGTAATGTAACCCTTGTCTGGAAGCATCCACAGAAATACAATCTGAGGAACTGACTATGAGAATTTGTATTGGGTTTATATCCCTAAAACTGTTTGCAGTGTTGACATGCCAGCTTGTGTCAGTGCATGAGAAGGAAGTAGGCTGGCAAACTGGTTGTATATGTGTTGGTTGCTGTCCTCTTTTATTTCACTTATGCAGATATCTACTCTGGATGAGCACTGTCCTCAGATTGGGAACATGGGCCTTTTAATCTTCCCAAAATGGACATTAGTGAAGGGAAAAGTCATTAGCTCCCACTATTACTGCCTTCTTTTCATCTGACTCATTCATCACCAGCTTTTTGATGTTTCCTCTTTTCCCCACTCCTTTCTTTCTTCCATTATAGACATTCATATGGTTTCTCCTTTATGCTTAGTTTCTTTGCTCAGATATTTCTCTCTCTATCATCCTCCTTCCAATTATTCATTAGCTTTCCAGTCTATTCCCTAGTTAATCTTAAAAATCTGTCAGAGCTAGTATTGTAAATTTAGGGAGATACCGTTTGGGGGCAGTGGGAATAAGTTAATATTTGATTAGAACTGGAATTACATTCAAAGAATCAGATTCAATTCAAATGTATTGTATAATGTGTTTAAGATTTGTTAATGGAATGATTCAAGTAAATTGATTCAAAAGTATGTTTGTGCATGCACAGAAGTTGATCAATTTGATATGACCTGATTTGATATGATCTGCTGAATCAATTCAATGATTCAGTCTGAAGATTTATTTGGAAAATATTCAATTAAATTCAACTTTAATTTTCGAATATAGGCTCCATATAGCTCTACTGTCCAGAGCACGCATGCGTTTATCTCAAAGTGAAAGGATCTATTCAGGATTTTTGGTGTGTAGGTGTGTGTGAATACATTTGTGTTCCATAAATCACAAGCTACCCAAAGTGTATATTTTGCTTTCAATTGAGATGTGTCCATTGTGAGTCTAATCTTGTTGCCAATCACCACATCACTAAGAAGGATATCTGCCTAACATCCATCCATCCATCCATCCATCCATCCTCTTGGTAGGCAACTTCAATTTCTAGCTGAGGAAATGGAAATCCAGAATAAGGAAAGTTATAGACAAGCAAAATAAATATCCTGAGTGATCTCATTGTAAGATGACTATATTGATACAAATATGGAGGAAATGTCCTGATTAATGCTTCCGGTAAAGGTAGATGCAAAAGTCTACATGTCTTCCAATCTTAGCCCATAAAAGAAGTTTAGAATTGAACTTGTGGAAGAAATTACTGAATTCATTGATTAAATATTTCTAAGTCTAGTCTGTGCCATTTGGGATGTGTCTAGATGTACTTTAAGCAAAGCTACTCCTGAAAGGAACTCTTGATAGATATAGTGTTTGCTGTGTCAATTGGTTGTATATCTTGTGCTGACCTTTAATCTTTAAGATGCCATTTTGTTCCCCTGTAGCATTAGCGCAGATATGTGGAGAAACGTGCCTCTTGGTTTATTTAGTATTAACTTGCTATCTTTACAATATTTATAGACCTTTTAAATGGCCTCGTTCTAATCTTCAATCATTTTAATGTCTTGAGCTCCAATTAAAAAAACAAAACAAAAGTTAGATTGGCCAAATTGAAATTGATGGGAAAGATCTTAAATGACTTAAGTCCCAGGAATTGTTGCATTAAACGTCGCACGATTTAACTTATACAGACTCCTTTTCATTGGAGGACTTGTACCAGGAGTAACAAATCTTATGCTGTATATGCTGAAGGTTATGCTGAAGGCTATGTTCCTTTTGGATGTAAGTTCTTAGTGGAGAATGGGATCACTACCCTAATACCGAGAAGGATAGGCCTTCAGAGTATTTTTATCCCAAGTCGCTTAAAACTTATTTGCTGTTAAAATGATTTAAACGTTTTAAGGAATGATTTAAATTGTACTTGTGGTTACCTTTAAAAAAAAAATAATCATAGCAGTCATGTCACCCTAGGCTTGTCCCATATCATGATGTCCCCTACTCATAATAACAACACAGAGAACAACACTTTAAATCTGGCATTTAAACACTTTGATAGGACACATTACTAACAGACAATTTTAATAGATCCTTGTAATGGTCAGTTTGTTTTGGGGTAAGCTGAAGAATGTTAGCAATATCAGTCCCACACAGAGGGAGGATTTATTAAAATTGACTGTTTCAGAAACCTTGTGGATGAGTTTGGTTTTCAATTTTGGGAGCTGAAATGACAGAAGTGATGCTTAGAATGATGTTAGCAGGAAAAAAAAACCCCTTCAGATCTTTTTCCATGGTTACAATTTATGAGTGGCTTTTGTCCCTATAAATAAAGTTACATTTGATTATATAAGAATATATTGTTTAATGCATAAAGTGGGTGGAAATATTTAGCCTTTATGAATCCATCTTTTTATACTCTTTGATTTTTTTTAAGCGACAATATATCTTTATTGAAGTAAATGTGTTTTTAAATGAATAATAATAAAAGAAAACATATTTGGAATGATATAAACATGCAAAACATTTCAGATGTAAAAAAAATATGCCCCGGATCACTTGGTGCTGTAAACGTTAAGTACTACTAAAACTCTGGTAAATTGCACTTTTTAAAAAGAAGAATGAGGGAATATATGGGGAATGTTTTATATAATCTTCAATTTTCTATTTCAGTGGCAAGGTCACTGTGACAAATCAATGAATACAAATGTAGAACAATTCTAAAATAAAACAGTTTTCATTCTAATGACTTGTATAAACAGTTACTGAACAAATCTCAGTTTGAGACTTACCACTACATATTAAAAGACAGAAAATTTAGATCTACAAAATAGAAGGTAACCTTAAGGAAAGCCTCCAGATTTTTATAAGAACATTTGCAGTCTCATTGTTTTCTTAAACATGGTGGAACAATCAGATTATCTTTGTGTACTCAAATTTAATGTGTAAATTGTTAGATGATACCTGTTATCATTAAGACACATGATCCTGAAGATGCATGAAGAAGCTATGTTATTACAAAGGCCCCCCTCAATGTTTGTTTAAAGAACAACCCTAACATGGTGTCAAAAGGGTTTGAAGCAGATTGAATTGGGATGGATCCATTGAAGCCTTGGAATTCAGAGATAATGTTTTTTAAAAAACCCTGAGAAAGTGGAGGCCTGTTATGCCTAACTGTTGGAGTTGATAAAAAGACTGGAAACCTTCAAGCCACTTTGTTCTTGGATCTTGCTGAGGAAGAAGGTATGATTAATATTTTCCATTTGGTGATGATTTGGATCAACAAAAGCTATCAGCTTCATTTGTTAAATTGAATAAGAATACTATTTAAGAGAGATATAAATTTGCACAAGGATATAATAAAAAGGAGAAAATGTATACGCTTAGGTGTCTGATTTAAAATTATTACTAATGGTTAAAGCACTAGGCTAGAAAGTAAGAGACCATGAGTTCAAATTTCACCTTAACCACAAAAGCCAACTGGTGACTTTGGACCAGTCACTCTCTCTTAGCAATCCACCTCACAGGGTTGATGTTGTGGGGAAAATAGGAAGAGGAAGTGTGTTGGATATGTTTACTGCCTGGTGTTATTTGTAAAAATAATAAAGGTAGGATACAATTTAAATAAATAAATAAAAATAAATAAATGTGTCAATGTGGACAATGGGAAGCCTCTTATCATGGACTATCAGTTTATGAAATTAGGCTAGAAAAAGTGCAAGCAAAATTATTTGGAGAAAGTGATTTAACTTTGGAAAAATCTATAGATACTTATTGAGCAGAAGAAATAACAGCAAATCATTTGAGAGAACGTGGGACTCCGTAGAAACAGTTGGGCATTATAAATGTTTAAAGTAATCCAAGTGAACTGAGAATTAGACCTCAAAGGGCATAGTAAAAAAAACAACAACAACAAAGTTAGGAAGTCTTGTGGCAAATGTGGTATTTATCAAGGTACCCAAGATTGTCCAACATAAAGAAAGGCTTGCTATAGAATACATGGCAAACTTAATCATTATGGAAAGTGTGTTAAAACTTGCCAATTGACAAAATCTCTACCTTGATAGAGGAAGAGAAAGAAAAAGCATAACAGGAAGATGGACATATTCATTCGTTGATTGCTTATGTACCATCAAGTTGCTGGTGCATTTTAACAATCCACATAAATGTTCTCCAGGGCCTGCTGTTTCCAAACTAATCCTTCAGATGTTCCAGTGATGTCCTCAATGCCACTATAACTGGGTCTATTCACTTTTCTGCTGATCCCTGTTCCTTAACCTCTTTGCTTTCTTGGTTATCCATGACATTCTCAGGGATCTTCTCCAACATCCACATTCAAATGTACTAATACTGTTTCTATTCTGCTTTTCCAAGGTTCAATCCTCTTTGGAATGTGGTAGCTGTGGTACTCCAAAGCAGACAGTCAGGCATATGGTGGAACAGGGTCCTTTGAGACTTTCTCTGTGGAACGCCATCATGTATTGACTATATAAATAGTCTACCTTTGAATTTGTAAATAGATAAACAGTGTCATATTTGCTCACTAAGAATGCAATTGTGATGTGTGTGTTTTTTAAAAAAAAACATTTTTGCCATAGGCTAAATAAATGAATAAATTCTGAAGTTCAATTTCTGTTTCCAGTTTCCATAGAGTGCTAAAGGGAAAATCATTACTTGTACAATTCTGATTTTTAGATACTGACACATCACAGCATTTGAATATATTTTCCAGGGCCTTCACGGTTACTCCACCAAGTGTTAAAATATGGTGTATACTTGACTATTCTTTTTGACTACTTCTTTCACTGTTAGAATCTACCTGTTACCCCCTCGAAGCCCAATCTTACCTAACCAGGTACATAGATGTTGACATCTCTACTATAAATAATTTCAGATTACTTCTTCCATCTTTTAAAATCTCATTTAAATCAGTTACTATCTGTCCATGTGTATCTTTTAACATATCAATTTAAGATTGGATTATCCTTCTGAATTCAAAAGACTATTCTTCCTGTCTATGTCCCTTTTCGATTTCTTTAGAGATGCTATTGTAATCCTGTTTTTGTCAGTTCTATCAGGTCTCTGAAATTCTTAACAAAGTTACTTCGTAAAATATTTGTCTTGTTTAGCTTTACCTTCTCTTCTTGGTGTCATCCACCCTGTGTTTTGACACCCAGTTTGACTTGTTCTGTTTCTTCATCTTTGGCAGTTTTCCCCATAAATTTATGTTTAACAACTTTAACAACATCCCACATTTCATCTGGTTTATTAGCAATAAGATTCAGGACTTCAAAGGAATTCTTGAAGTTTTCCTTAAAAATGGTGGGCATTTCTTCAAGATTATATTGTGAAAGTAGTTGAGTTTGTTTCCCCATTTTAGCTTGACTTAGAATTGTACATGAACAATTTGTGATCTATACCATAATCAGCTCAGGCCACATCTTTGCTTTTAAAGCTGAACTCTCCTGCTTCCTTTTAGCAGCAATACAATGAACTTGATTTCTGTATATGTACATTATTAAGAAGTTAAATTTAGGTGCTAGATTTATTTCTTAGTTTTTGGGGTTATAGAAGTACATTAGTTGATGGGACATTGCCATCCCGTCGTTTAATATGTAGGCATTTAAAACCAAAACTTTCCATGATGGGAGTTTTATTACATCCTCCAGGTGATTAGGGAATTCGCCTAGGCAAAAAACATCAGGAACTTTTTTCTTGTGCACACTGGTGATAATGTGATTTACTGTAGGATCTTTGTGATAGAAAAATAATTATACCTTTTGGAAAAGAGCCAGAATCTTGAAAACACAATTAATAGCTATTCTCTGATATTGATACAGAGAAGCAGATTGGGAATTTTATAAAATGAAGGGTAATCTTTTATAAGAGAATAGCCAGAGAATGTAAACTGTTGAAAATAAACATAAATAAAATGCCATTTTGACTGCTCTGATTAGTAGTATATAGTAATACTTGTTTAATGGATTGGCATTACTTTCGTAACACCCCTACTCCTCTATATTTTCTATAGTCCTTTCCAAAGAGACTGTAAACCTAATGAATAACATTTGGAAAAGAATGATGGGAGATTTATAAAAGGAGGTGGGACTGGAAGAAAGAAATGTGCTTATCACATAGTGGCAGTGCCATTCTCACTGGAAAAAAAAGGTAGCCATCATCAGGCAATCTCCATGAACATAGTCAGAGCTGGAGCATACCAGCTGCCTATTTTTTCTAACTTCTTTGACCACCATAATTTCAGCCTGCTTTATTAAGGACCCAGATCATACTCAAACACAAATACAACTTATAACTAAAAAGGTTGGAGAAGGTCTGAAATAGCTTCTAATGCCTTTGAAGGACAAATGCATTTAGGCAGATGACATGATGACATTGACTTAATTTTTCTAGGAACAATGTCATTAAAAAGGCTATAATTGCTGTGGTGATATTGTGGTAAGTGTCAAATTGTATATATATATAGTATTAATACAATATTGATTGATTGGTAGAAATATCTGCTCAATCTTTTTGAACTGTATTTCAAATAAACATGAGAAAGCTGAGGTATAAAGAAATAAGATTGAAAAAGGAACCACAACAGAAGTTGAGTAGAGCGAAGTGAAAAAACAAGACCACTGATTGTAAATCTAAAATATTAAAACAATAAATCCACATAATCTCTATTAAACTTCAAAGTTACTTTCTTATTAGGGTATGCTTTAAATGTATAGGCTTTGTCTCAGACCAAAAGCAAGCTTGAAATACTAATACTTGAAATACTAGTCTAATTTACTGGTTAATTTCTAACATAATTCAATTTCTAACAAGAATAGGTAACCAGACAAGAAACAATATTTTGAATAATACACCACGAAGGCCACCCTAATTTCTTTTTTATTGTTCAGTTTCAGCATCTCCATTTTAGAGGAATAAAGAAGAAAAATACTAGCTTAACTTACAAAAGGGGAAACTAATACATCATTTTGAAGGAAGTCTATAAAAGAAAATTAAGAGAAATTGCAGCTAAATTAAATAATGCTAGTTTTTTTTTTTTTAAATAAGAATACTTTTTCATTACTAAATTGCTTCAAAGATGTTAATTCTGGGCCATCTGGCTATTGTTAAAGAGCTTTTAATTCAGAACAGGGACTGAGGTCTTTTAGATAGGGAATGTTAACCCCCAAAGCTGGTCCTTATGCAAAGTTCATTTTTCTGTCTGAGGAGTTTTAGAAAATGAATCCTTCATTAGCTGCATGACAAATGTTGGATCTTTCATGTGTGAAAAATAAAAAGTACACTTAAAGCAAATGACTTTTTGCTAAGAAGAATAGTGATGACAAAGTGGCTTACCAGATGTTCCTTTAACTGAAGGATCATCTTTTTTCATTATTGCATCACAGCATGAAGGACTCTATTAGGTTGTCCCGTAATTTTTTATATGACCCTTCCAAATGACACAATTAATTAATTTTATTTCCAATATCACATTATGCAAAGACTGCTGGCATTTATTTATTTGACTGAATCATATTCAAATAATGTAGCCTGTGATTCCCTTAAGGAACATACAGGCCCTGAGTCAGAGAAAGTGATTCAAGAGTTGATGGCAGAGTTTGTCCATGGTACTGAGTTATATTATGGCTTATTTGGTTTTACCTTAGAGTAATATGTGAACTCTGGTTATTTTGCTCAGGGAATAATAGTTTATGCCTTAGCGCAGGCTATGAACCCTGTTAAAAGAAAGCATGCTTCGGAATGACATATGACTCTAACTCATAAAATTTGTTTAGCTTGGAACCATCACAAAAGTGGGTTGTTAAACAGCTCTACATAATACTATCGCTGTGCAGTGCTTTGGATTTGATTGCAGAAGTTGTTTAAGAGCACAGACAAACGTGAGCGGAGCAGCGATCAATGTCTCATTAAAGTACAAGTGTTTTTCCTAGTGGCCGCTACTTCAGTGAGTCACTCCTGGGTGATTAGTGTGTGCTTTATATGCTATCCAGCCTGGCAAAACACACAGACACACAGACAGCCATAGACACACATGCACACAGACAACCACACCCAAAGAGAGAGAAAACTAAAGTAGTCATCTCCAAATCCACTTGCAATGACCCTAGGTAGCCTTTAAAGTAAGTTTCAGACATTTGAGGAATGAACAAATAAGATCCTCTTATTTATAAGGAAGGATGGTAGTAGAAAGAAAAAGATGAAATTAAGCCAAGCTTAA
>JANHFL010001283.1:72523-84535 GCA_032468155.1 Oxyrhabdium leporinum
ATTTTATTATTTTATTATATATGATTCTTTTATTAGTTTTATTGTTTTTTATATGTTTTTATATTCTTGTAAGCTGCCTTGAGTCACCATGTACGAATAGGCGGCAGTATAAATCTCCTAAATTAAATAAATAAAATATAAGATTTTGATGTTGAAAAATAGTAATAATTTCCTATAATAGCAGTCTGCAATGTGCTTTAAGACAGATTAAAATGTGTGGGCATTTTAGAAGGATGACTAAAATACCGAAGATAGATGATTAAAAATAACAATAATTGCCAAGGGCAGGATGCTTTAAGACAGATAAAAAAGTAACGTGAACAGGGTATGTATGTACTTCAACCATTGCTTGGAAAATGAGATTCCTCTCAACCGAACTGCATCGAAGAGCTGTTCATTTATCATACTGCAAACTGAACTAGAAAGCCTTTTTTTTCCTCCTCCAGACTGTGGTGGCCTAGCTATCAGGATGATTTGTCTTCCCACTTGCCTTTAACGTTTTGTATGTAATAAATATATGTTCCTTCTTACCCATTTACAAATCTAAATACCTTTCCTGAAGGCTTGTAAACAATGTAAAATGTGACCTCTAACAGTGGTTCCTTTTTGTTTTGTTTTCTCTTATCGCAGTTTTCTGCAGCCAACTACTTTGGCTGCCATGTTCCTTCATGAGGAACACAGGACTCACCTCAGTTTGGGGCCATGGCTAGGATGGAATAATGGGCACCAGGTGAAGAAATGGAAGGCAACACCCTCATTTGATGCAGACTGAGGATTCATCCACATTTATTGCTGTTTGGTACTCATGGCGGGTTGATTGTAAGCCTGCTTAAGGAAATCCTTTGCAGACTTTTGGAGAGAGAGAAAAAGGGGTGGGGTGGGGGTGGAGGGAGAGAGGGAGAGGGAGAGGGAATGAATTACACGACGCAATGTGATTTGGCTATCAGGCACTGTTTTTAGTGACATTCTTGTCATTTCTGTTGGATGCAGTTAAAATATGCTCAATATACAGGGTGCTATATCTTCTCAATGTGTTCAAACCTATCTAAGAAAGCTAACCTTTCAGAATTTCACGACAGCAAGTTCTCTTGCATCAGGCTGAATGAGAACAGGCAGGATAGAACAAAATGCAGGTAGAAGTTTCCCACGTGGAGCCCTTCCTAGCATGAGAGCAGGCTATCTGGGGGACCGCCTCTCCCTTACATTAGCCCACCCTATTAGATCTGTCAGAGAAAGCATCCATCAGCTATTTGGTGGATTGCAGAAGCCATGGCTTTTCTGTCATGGTACCCATCTTAGGGAACATTCTTCCTCACCCTCCCAGGATTAGATTAGGTCCATCCTTTCTGATCTTCCCGAAGGCCCTCAAGACCTGGTTATGTTATCAGGCATGAGAGTCTCAGGAACCAGAGGCTTGCTTAGATGAGTTCACCAGTACTGAGGTGGCCATTTTTATCCTCTTTTTTGCCTAGGGTTTGTATATTTTTTGTAATATTTATCTTATCACATCAATTTTTATATTTTTTACATCTGTTGTTTTATTCAATTGTTTTATGTCACCCAGAGTTGCTTTTGTGAGGTGGGCAGCTATAAAAATTCGATAAATAAATAAATATTTTTAGGGCCAGATCCTATTACTGAACAGGTATTTGGATCCATTTCTTTCTGGAGAAAAACTTACTTCTCAGCTTTTCATCCTGTTATTCAGTTTGTTGAAAATCGTTTTTATCCAATGACAATTTTTGGTCTTTGTGTTAAAATTTAAATATTTATTACATTTCTGAGCAGGCTATATATATCATAAAAACATATTTATCTGCAAAGCAGGTGGTAAATCTCCTCTGAAAGTTTGTGTGTGTGTGTGTGTGTGTGTGTGTGTGTATTAATGCAGATAAAAATGGAAATGGATGCACCTTGGAAATATTTTTATCAAAACAGAGAAAAGGGGGGGGGAAGTTGCTGTAATATTAATTCTCATTAACGTGAGTTGTTACAGATAAAACAGGAACACGTAACCTTGATTTTCTTTTAGATTCAGATCTATGTTTTTCTTTCAGTTCTCTTAAGGACAGAATGAAGGGCAAACTTTTGCATTTTTAAAAAGGGATGTGATTTTGATCTAGGCTCCTGTTGCCATTAACCACTGAATTTCTTCCATTTATGGAGGAAACTAGGATGCAATAAAAACATAATGGATTAAATAAGGGAGCCATTTTTTTTACCTCTGATTCTTCACATATTCTTGGGTTTCCAAGGATGTATTCTGGAGAATCTCCCAGCCTTCTAGAACATTATTTGAGGGGACATATAAGGCCTTTAGGATGAAGAGGCGGTAGTTCATAGGAAGAACAAAAAGCTAGATATCTCCACAGTTGGATAGAAGAATTCTTGCCTGAAACTCAGGAAAGACACTGTGAGATCTGCACTGTAAGAAACCACACATCCAGTATATGAGAGCCAGTTTGGTCTAGTAGATAAGGTACTAGGCTAGAAAGTGGGAGACCATGAGTTCAAGTCCTGCCTTAGCCATGAAAAGTCAGCTGGGTGATTTTGAGCCAGTCACCCTCTCTCTCTCTGTCCAACCCATCTCACAGGGTTGTTGCTGTGAGGAAAATACGAAGAGGAAGATGTGTTGGATATGTTTGCAGCCTTGAGTTATTTGTAAAAAAATAATGAAGGTGGGATACAAATATATAAATAAAATAAAGAAATAAATGTTAGCAAAGAGTTAAGAAAATTCTCTTTGCTGACATCTAATGACTATCCCACTTTTTCCACCTCAGATTTAATAGCCCCAGCATAGTTATGTCAATGGGATCTTATTGCCTAGTTTTCTATGGTTCAAAGTTGTTAATGCTGTTCTGGAAGAAACTGATTCATTGCCCCAATGGAACAGCATTGTAACAAAACGTCCCAAGGGTGCTTTTTCAAGAGGCAACTGGACACTCACTTGTTTTTCTTTGAAAACCTTTTGCTTCTCATCCAAGAAGCTGAAGAAGCTTCTTGGATGAGATGCAAAATATCTTCATAGAAAACCCAGAAAGTCCAGTTGCCTCTTGAAAAAGCACCTTTGGGACAACTATGACCTGAATGCCTGAGAATTTCCATAGACATTGTAGCAAAATCAGAATTGGCAGAATTCAGGCAGGAAAAATTATGTTATGGACATAAAGAATTCCAACTGATGGAGTGCAGGAAGAGAGCTTTCTCTGCCATTGCTCTCTTCCTGTGCAATATTCACCCCCACACCCGGAGTTGAGGATAGAGCCCTGAAACACCCCCCCCCTTTTCATTATCTTTAACACTGGTTTTTAATTCATCGTGCTTTTTTAAATTTTACGTACTGGTTTTATCTTTTAATATTTTATTAGTATGCCACCCAGAGTCCTCTGTGAGGAAGATGAACAGTTTAAAAATTTGATAAATAAATAAGTCTGGATCTGAGCCTTAGGGGTGCACTGTATTGCAGCCCCCCCCACTCCAACCCACGGGAATACAAGCAGCACTTCCTGGATCTCTCAGTGCATAACACATTCTTGTATACTTTGTCAGGTACTTGGGACCTAACCATGGCCCATTTTGGTGTTTTAAGAGCATGAAAGGAAAAGGTTGCCATGAAGAACCTTACTCATTCACTAAATGACTGCAATAATCAATGTTGAAAGTTAAAAAAAAATCTAGAATTACCAAACCTGGCCTGCAAAAATGTTTCTCTATGTTATCTTTTTCAGCTCACTGAAAATTCAAACTAATTTTTGCTATTTTTTTTAGACAGTTAGGCAAATATTTATTTGGTGATGATGATGATGGTGAACTATTCAGATGTACATACGGACTTTTTTCATTTTTTTACGATGCCACTGATACAGGTAGTCCTCGACTTACAACAGTTCACTTAGTGACCATTCAAAGTTACAACGGCACTGAAGAAAGTGACCTATAGCCATTTTTTCACACTTATGGCCGTTGCAGCATCCCCATGGTCAAGTGATTTACATTTGGATGCTTGACAACTGACTCATATTTATGACAGTTGCAGTATCCTGGAGTCATGTGATCCCAATATTTGATGGGCTGCCACAGAGAGGAGGAGGTCAAGCTATTCTCCAAAGCACCTGAAGATCAGACAGGGAATAATGGATGGAAACTGAACAAGGAGAGATTCAAACTGGAAATAAGGAGAAATTTTCTGACAGTGAGAACAATCAACTGGTGGAAGAACACCTTCCCTTCGGACGTTGTGCGAGCTTCATCACTTCAGACTTTCAAGAAGAGATTGGACTGCCATCTGTCAGAAATGGGGTAGGGTTTCCTGCTTCGGCAGGAGGTTGGACTAGATGACCTACAAGGTCCCTTCCAACTCTGTTACTCTGTTAAACTCTGTTAAACCTGACTTTAGCCACTGGGGGGCCCCTCCGAAGAAGAAGAAGAGGATTCGACGTGGAGATGCGGAGCCCGCTCCCCTGCGCTGACCTCGCAGCGACGTCAAACTGGAAGTCCACTGTGAACACCATTAAGAAGATCCGTTTGATTTCAGGAGAATCTTTGAAGCATCTGTGGTGTAGGACTCCTTTTTCTCTCTCTGTCTCTTACTCACTCTTCCCCGCCCCTTACTCTCCCTCCCTCCCTCTCTGTCTCTCTGTCTCTCTCTCTCATAAACTGCCAAGATTGCAGTAGCTGATAATATACTAGTAAATCAAAGGATGAGCTTGAAGTAAGATAAGATCTTCAGATATCTTAATAAGATATTAAAAAAATAAAAAACTTAACCCCTCCCCCCAAAAAAGATATAAGATAAGATGAGATGAGATTTAGAAGGAGGAGAGAATTGGTAACTAACTGCGGAAGAGAAAAAAGTCTTGAGTGGGCAGAAGAGGATTGATTGGGTCAGACTTAGAAGCAATTGAGCAATGGGAGAAGTGCGATAACACATAGAAGATAGAAGGAGTGAAGCAAACTGCCCAACTTAGCCCAAATTTAGGTTTATCTGAGGTTGGGACACAACAATTTTTGGGAAGAGAGAACAACAGGTAGAAGATTCAGACGCTTGGAAAAGAATGTTTGCTGCCTGGGGTTGAACTGGGGTGTGTGTGTCCCTGGAGCTCTCTCCCTTGTAGACCACTCAAAAGCTACAGCTGGTCCAAAATGCAGCAATCATGGGCAGACAAGTCCTTCAATGCAACCATTTGTTTAGTAACTGTTCAAAGTTTTAACGGCTGTGAAAAAAAGTGATTTATGACAGCCTTTCACACTTATGACTGCCGCAGCATCTCCCTGGTTACATGATCAAAATTCAGTGGCTTGGCAACTGATTCATAAGTATGACGGTCGCAGTGTCCTGGGATCATGTGATCCCCTTTTCTGACCATCTGGCAATCAAAGTCCATGGAGAAATCAGATTCACTTAACCACCGTGTGACTAACTTGACAGAGATTCACTTAACCACTGTGGCAAGAAAAGTCTTACAATGGGTCAAAACTCACTTAACAAATGTTTCACTTCACAACAGAAATTTTGGGCTCGATTGTGGCCGTAGTTCGAGAACTACCTGTACTTTCAGATTTTCCTCGATAAATCAATGAACAGAATTTTTTTACTCTCTCGTTCTGTTATTGCTCAGTCGCTAAGTTGTGTTCGACTTTTCATGATCCCATGGACCACAACACACCAGCCTCCCACCCCACCCCCCACCGGTCCTCCATCATCCCCCAGAGTTTGCCCAAATTCATGTTCCTTGTGTTGATGCAACTGCCTAAAGAGCTCATCCTCTGTCACCCCCTTTCTCCTTCTCTTTTTCCCAAGTCTTCTTCCAGGAGTCCTCTCTTCTCATTTGGTGGCCAAAGTATTTGAACCTCAGTACCCGTCCTTCCAAAGATCAAAACCAGGGTTGATTTTTTTTCAGGATTGACTGATTTGATGTCCTTGAAGGCCAAGGGACTCTCAAGAATCTTCTTCAACACCACAATTTAAAAGCATCATTTTTTGGATATCTAGGGGGCTGCCACAAGGAAGAGGCGGGGTCCACCTGTTCTCCAAAGCCCCTGAAAGTAGGAGAAGAAGCAACGGATGGAAACTGATCAAGGAGAGAAGCAACGTGGAGCTAAGGAGGAATTTCCTGACAGCGAGGACAATTAAAGGTAGTTCTTGACTTATGACCACGACTGAGCCCAAAATTTCTGTTTCTAAGTGAAACATTTGCTAAGTGAATTTTGGCACGTTTTATGACCTTTCTTGCCACAGTTGTTAAGCAAATCTCTGCAGTTGCTAAGTTAGTAACACGGATGTTAAGTGAATCTGTTTTTTCCATTAAATGTGCTTGGCTGAAGGTCGCAAAGGGGGGATCACATGATCCCGGGACACTGCAGCTGTCATAAATATGAGTCAGTTGTCAAGCACCTGAATTTTGATCACATGACCATGGGGATGCTGCAAGGGTTGTAAGTGTGAAAAATGGTCAGAAGTCACTTTTTTCAGTGCTGTTGTATCTTTGGTGACTAAATAAACTGTTGTAAGTTGAGGACTATCTGTAATTAGTGGAACAACTTTTGGTTGGTGCTCCATCACTGGAGGTTTTTAATAAGAGGCTGGACAATCATCTGTCTGAAATGGTATAAGGTCTCCTGTTTGAGCAAAGGGTTTGACTAGAAGACCTCTAGGGTCCCTTCCATCTCTGTTCAGTGTTCAGCCTTCTTTAATGTCCAGCTCTCACAGCCATACGTTATCCAAACTTTGACCACCTTTAATTGAGTAATAAACTAATCCTTTAGGTGGTTTAAGGACTTGTATGCTTCTAGCCATAATTATGCAGAACTAACAAACATTCAAAACGTCCCAAACTTTTAAGAACCGCTTGGTGGAAACCAGTTGGGTCTTACTAATCTCAACCAAACTGGACCCATGTTTTCTGACCTTGATTCAGCGAAAATGGTGTGAAATCTTACAGCACAGTGTGGATCCTGGAACGGTGTTTCTCAACCTTACCTGTTTTTAAAACAAAAGGATCTTAATCTGTGAGGTTGAGAAACATTGCCCTAGAGCTGAAACTGTCCAAATCTCCAGAGCTGAATTAAGATGACCTGAGATAATCCGTGGGGAACTTGCCTGGTGAAGACCGCCGGGGTTCTTTTCAACTCTAGAATTTCTAGGATCAAAACATCCCTTTTCTGCTTCTCCACATGACGCTGAGATTTCAAGGACACCAAAACACCTCAATGCGAACAGACTAGAAGCAACCGAGGGAGTCTGGAATGTTTCTCACAACTTCAGTCACAGGAAAACCACAACAGCTTGTGTTACACAACAGATGGAATTTGGCAGTCCCATGCTGAACTGCCATATGACTGGGTGGTTTATAAATGCCAGTCGCCCTGTGCACTAGATCAGTTGATCTATCCAAAGCTTGTTCCTCGCATGCCAGTGATGAAGCTGTGGGAGACGGTGCTTTGTGCTCTCCTGTCCGCCCTCATTTCCCTCATCTTTGGTGGACTCTACAAAATCGGAGCGTTCCGTCGGAAAAGACCGAAGGAACCACCCTTGGACAAAGGTTTGATCCCATGGTTAGGTCACGGGTTAAGTTTTGGCAAACAACCCCTCTCACTTTTGGAACAGATGAGGCAGAAACATGGAGACATCTTCACCATGTTGGTTGGAGGCCAATACATCCATGTTTTGATGGATCCCCACACGTACGGATTTATCTTCAAGAAATCGAAAAGCAAGCTGGATTTTGGGGTCTTCGCGTCCAACGTTGTCTCAAACGTGTTTAATTTCCAACCGACCACCACTCATCACAAGATTGCGGAAATTGGCAGCAAGAAGTATCTCCGAGGGAAGAATCTACTTGCCCTCAACCAAACTTTCATTCAATATTTGAATAAAATCATGCTTGATTTGGCTAAGGAGAAGAAGTGGTATCAGGAGGGACTCTGGTTCTTCAGCTACAAAACCATCTTCCAAGCTGCGTTCCTGTCATTGTTTGGCATGATGCCTGAGTTAGAGGTGAACAGCAAAGAAAACACCCAGGAGGGAAGATGTAAACCCTACAAGAAACTCTTTGAGGACTTCCAGCAATTCGATGAATCCTTTCCGCAAATGATCATTAACAACATGGATTCCAAAACTAGGAAGGAGATCCAGAAGCTGAAGACCTACTTCTGGGATCTCCTGTCCGTCGAAAGGCTAGACAAGAGGGAGGACATAAGCATCTGGTTGGTGGACCAGGATCAACAACTGGCTGATGCTGGGATGAATGAGAAGATGAGGACTCAGGTCCAGCTCCTTTACCTGTGGGCTTCTCAAGCCAACACGGGTCCGGTGACTTTCTGGTTGCTTGCCTATCTTTTGAAACATCCCGACGCCATGAAGGCAATAAGGGCAGAGGTAGAACAAGTCCTAAAGGAAACTGGTCAAGAAGAGAATGTGATTAACCTCTCGTTGCAGGCCATCAAGACTCCCTTGCTTGACAGCACGGTGGAAGAAGTTCTCCGCTTGAAAGCAGGTTCTTTCGTATTTAGGAGCGTGATGGAGGACCTCAGCCTCCAGATGGACAATGGAGAAGAATATAACTTTCGGAAAGGCGACCATCTTCTTCTTTTCCCTTTCCTGGGACTCCACATGGATCCAGAAATCTACCCTGAGCCTAAAACCTTCAAGTATGACCGCTTCTTTAGCCCCGAGGGTGAGAGAAAAGAATTCTTCAAAAATGGCAAAAAGTTGAGAACTTGTATTATGCCTTTCGGAGGTGGACCTTCAATGTGTCCTGGCCGCTTTTTTGCAATCAGCGAAATGAAAATATTCACCATCCTGATGCTCACCCACTTCGACATGGAGCTAGTCAACCCAAAAGAAGAACTGCCGTCCTCGGCTGAACACCGCATCGCGATTGGGACGGCGCACCCAACGCACGACATCGATTTCAAATTTCGGCAGCGACACTAAAGTAACAAACTTGGGGTGTAAACCTAGACTTTATAGTAGAAGGGGACAAAAATTAAGGTCACCTCTAATTCGTCTTTGTATCCTACACAGCAAACGACTGTAATGGAGCCTGCCCATTGCAGTCGCTTGCCATAGCAGTCACAAAATGCGTCAGTCGTGTAAATGATCTGACTTTACAACCTTTTTGGTGATGGTGGTTAAGTGGGTTTGCTCTGGGCACGGTTTTCCGAAAATCAGAAATAAGTGATGGTTTTTGGTAAAACCGTAGTAAAAGTTGTCAGAATGCTGCAAATGCCCCTAAATGCGGTGGAATTGCCTAGCACCCAAAATTCAATCAAGTGGCCATGGAGGGCCCCCCACCATTGAAACCTGCTTGTAAATCCCCTTTTGGGGGGTCAGTCATAACTTCAAACGGTTGCTAAGTGACCGATCGTAAATCGAGAACCATCTGTAGATGTGAACTTCCATAGATAGTAATTTTAGAAGGTCGGTCAGAGAACAGGTAAGGATAGGAGTCAAGGTAGATGCCTGAAGTCCAAAAGACCAGTTAAAGCAGGGGTGTTCATGGGGAGGGGGTCAAAGAAGTCAATACGTCTGTCCCAAATATGCAAAAAAAAAAAAAAAGGGTACAGGGATTCAGCTGCATAACTGAGGCCACTAACTTGAATTTTTTCACCTCTTCCTACAGACACCTCTGAGCTAAAAGTATAGTTTCCCAACAACAAGGCAGTGCCATTTATATGTCAGGTGCAAATCAGTGCCAAAATGATATCAAGGGAGGCTTATATTTAAAACCAAGTTCGAAAACGAACACTTAAAGCAAAGCTTGCAAGTAACAAAGTTTTGCCTCCTGCTTGCTTATCTAAAATGTCGGTTTTTGTGGCTTTCCTTCCATAGATACAATCCTTCCTTGAAGCCTTGAATGAAAGAGGAGAGGGGGAAAAATATTCTTTAATCTGAACACATCCAATTCAAGAAAAATCGGGTTTTTGATGGGGCAATCCACTTGTCAATATATATATATATATATATATATGGAGGATTTCTCCTGTAGAGGTTTTAGCTTGCTGGTCTGAACTGGTCTGATCACTTCATGAATATTAAGGAATAGCCAGACTCTTATGAAAACTTTGGACATCTCTACCTGTTTATATTTCTTAATGCCATTTTAGTAAGAGTGCAGTCAGGAAGGGAGCCCATTTGAAGTCCCTTAACTGCTAATAAACCAGGTTAGTTCCATAATAGACCGGCATGGCAAGCTGTCAGAATGTAAACAAAGCTGCGGAGAGTTTAGGAAATCTTTCAGAGAAAAATTACATAGGGTCATATAGCCTCCAACAAGGGAGGAACCTCAAAACTCAGAAAAATAATCGCCAGTTTCTCTAAAAACTTGGTTGTCTAACTCAGGAGCGTTCACCAAGGATGGTGGGTGTCCAGAAAACCCTGAGGTAAATTCTACAATTGGGTAATCAAAGCCCAGACTCTTTTCTTAAGGTATGCATGGGCCAATTACCCAGTTGTGACCGCCATCTTGACTTTTTTGACTCCCCTGGATGCCCCTGGTTTAAAACGTATTCTTTGAAACATAAAAGAGCTGGTTAGAGTTGGTAGACAACCTTCTTTGCCTCTTAGGTAAAGCTCTGCTTCCCATTTTATGTCTCAAGCAGATTCATAAAATGCCTTTTGTTGGAAACCCAAAAAAATTGGTGTTGGAAGGTCATAATTTGCAAATGGATGATGTTACCTAGCTGGGTCATGAAACCCGCAAGAAATTCACCAAGCTCAGCAGATATGGCTAAATTAAATGTTTTGATTCAAGAAAAAAACCCCCCGCAAATACCTTTATTTCTGCTTGGAAACCGTTTCTGGAACTTGTGCTTGAGGTGGGGGGAAAAGTGAAACTTTGATTCTGGGTTTTACCGATTAGATAGATTTGTTGTTATAGAAATTTATTTCTAGTTTATATTATTATGAAAAAGTAAAAAGTTGAGGGTAGATGTTAATACCTTATTTTACTGCATCAAAGGAGTCAATGCCTTTTTTTTCCCTTTTTTCCTTTGCTTTCCCCCACTATGCACTTCCCTTTTTCTTTCCCTAATTTCCCTAATATTTACTTTTGTATTCTCTTTATATGTCACATTATAAATTCATTAGAAAAACTATATTTGAAAAACAAAAGAAATCCCCCAAGCTCAAAGAACATCACAGATAATAATTTGTTTCTTAGAACTGGAGCTACCAAGATATTAATGCTTTTATCAAAAGACTTTTTTTCAAAAATTAAAGGAAAGAAACGGATTTAGGAAATAAAAGTAAATTGTTGCACATATAGGTGGTTCTCGGCTTACGACCACAACTGAGCCCCAAATTTCTGCTGTTAAGTGAGACATTTGTTAAGTGAATTTTGTCCCATTTCATGACCTTTCTTGCCACAGTTGTTAAGTTAATTATTGCAGCTGATAAGTTCGTAACCCAGTTGTTAAATGAATCTGGCTTCCTATCATTGACTTTGCGTGTTAGAAGGTCACAGAAAGTGATCTCACAACGTCGGGATACAGCAACGGTCATAAATATAAAATATGAATTTTGATCACATGATCAAAAGGATACTGCAAAGGTTGTAACGACGAAAAATCATCTTAAGTCACTTTTTTTTCAGTTCCTTTGTAACTTTGAATGTTCATTAAATGATCTGTTGTAAAGTCAAGGACTATCTGTATTTTCTACCCTCCTGTTAAGAGAGTCGTATATGCTGGCAGCCCAAGCAAATATAATTTTAGTTTCAATATGATTTTACCTGCCATGTTCACCTACACATCACTATATATTTTAATAACTCAGAATAATACTTTCGTGTGTATTGTATGAAGCAAAGCTACAGCTGGGTGAACATTAATGTCTCTTTGATGATCTGTAATCCATACTCCGTGCAACCTGAGCAATCTATAAAGACCCAGCTCTTAATTTAACGTGTTGCAAAAAATGAAATAAAACAAAATAATTACCCAGGCTTCTGTGACGAGCAAATGCGGACACACACACACATACACAGACACACACACGACTATGAAATC
>JANHFL010001283.1:130226-145177 GCA_032468155.1 Oxyrhabdium leporinum
TGTGCACAGCAATTAATTTTTAGTCTGAAGACAGTTCTGTATTCTGTAAGTTATATGACAGCACAGAGAACATCAGCTTTTCCATTCCCGGAATGGATATAGTCAACACAACAAAAATTTTGATTTTAGAAATGTGTTTAAAGAAAAGTTTAGCATTTTAAAAATGGTGAAAAAAAGAGAATATTTTTCCCTGTAAGGTCAAAGAATCTGAAAGAATATTAACCTTGTTAATAAAAATGGTGATAGTCCACAAAGATTATTAGGTGCAAATAGAAATACATACAATTTCCATAACAATCGCAATAGCACTTAGACTTATATACCGCTTTACAGTGCTTTACAGCCTTCTCTAAGCGGTTTACAGAGTCAGCATATTGCCCCACCAATCTGGGTTCTCATTTTACCCACCTCAGAAGGATGGAAGGCTGAATTAACTTTGAGCCTGGTGAGATTTGAACTGTCAAATTTCAGGCAGCCGGCAGGCAGCAGAAGTAGCCTTTGCCACCATAGCTCATAGCAAGGAAGATAAAGCAGAAATTGTAAATCAATAGTTTTATTCAAAAAGGAGAATCTATTTAAGTACATTTTTTACTTGGATATGTGCTTGTGATGAAAAAAAATCAGAAGTTAAGGCTGGAGTGTTTTTATCTTGCAGTGTGCTTAAAAGAATCAGAAGTCAACACCTTTTTTTTTTCTTCCTTTGTACGTCACATTTTCTTTTCCCTTTTTCTTTTCCCTTCCTCTAATTTCTTATTTCAATTTTTCTTTGTATTTATATATTAAATAAAGAATGTTTAAGAAGTTCATCATCGTGTACTAATGGCCTAAGCAATGCTTAACTTTCAACAATCTACACTATTATCTCTAACATCATTGGAATGGTGCAGTATATAGGCAATATTTTTATTCCTTCTGTCCTGCATCTTAGTGAATTTTTTTTTTTGTTTTGAGAAAAGATACTTCAAGTGGTACCTGTGACCATGTCTTTCTTTTAACTGTCCATCTCTGGCATGGGCCACTTCACCCCATTTTTTGTTTTCTAATTGACAACATTCCATTTTTGGGGTGCTGTCTCTTGTGCAGTTTCCGTCATGAAGACCATTTCTTCCAATATTCTTATAGGATTTGAAATTTTCAAATATAGATGATACTCTCTTGGTTTCAGCTGCAATGACTCTCATCGCTACATTTTGTCTAAAGAGACAATTCTGTCCTATTTAAATAACCAGTGCTTTGATACTAAGTTAGATAATGGGGTTTTTTTACATGTTACAAAGAAATAATAACTATATTTTATCACCTTTCCTTTGGGTGTATCTGATTCTGCCAACAACTTAATATTAACATGGTAAATCAAGAGACTTCTGAAAATAAAGATACTGTTGGTTCATATTCTAGAAAGAGAACTACTGGAACAGTCTAACAAAGACTTGATACTAAAGAAATAATTCCCTTATTGTTTAACAAACATCTTTCTGATGTTGAAGTTCAAATCAAAATCCATAATGTTTCCTGCTGTATCAGTAATTTAGCTTTCTTTTTAAACCCCCACTCATCCAATGCTTCATCCTTCCCTGATTCTTTTTAAGTTGCTCACAAACTTTTTATTCCGTGATTATACCACATTCTTATATCCAATTGTAATATTTGTTAAATCTCTGTTTATTATTCAACAATAGACATTTAGGTCATGTTTTTGTTACCTAACTCATATCCCTTTCTTCTGTTAACAAAGAAAACTAATTCAATGCTTTGTGTTGACACTACAGTTTAGCATTCATTTCTCAAAAGAAGGCATGAGATTCACAATGTTTTCTTTCATATAATCTAATTCAAAATGGTAAAAGTGGTCCTAAGAGAAGAAAGGGCATTTCTTTTGAATCCTAGCAAGAACAATACAGTATGATAACACTTTTAAATAGATATAAAAGAAATCTTACATGTTGCAAAGAAACAGAGGCATAAGAGACACAACTGAATAATCAGGGTATGATGAGGTAGTAGTACAGTGGAAAATCTGGGGCTAGTAGGTTGTACCAATGGCTCAACATTTGGGCCCATACGCTTATGAGGTCATAAATAACAGTTACTAAAAATATTTATTTATTTATTTGATCTGATTTATATGGCTGCCTAACTTGTCTAATAGTATACTTGCCAAGGATACAAGAAGAAAAAATAAGCAAACTAAACCCAATAAGTTCACATGAAAAAAAAATCACACACAGCTTTTTTTTTTTAAATCTGCCACTAACACATTAGATAGCATATGGCCAGGGTCAACAAAACATACTCTATCTCCTCAGAATATGGGTTTGCTATCATAGTGGCCTAAATCTAGGCAAAATAAGTTGTTAAAGCCTTCTGAAAAACTAAAAGACAGGACCATCCAAATCTCATAGGGAGGGGGCCAGTGCAGCAAAAGTGAAAGTACACCTTTTAGGTCCCAGTAGATGTCATTGCTTTAAAGAAATATAGAATATGTCCAACCTGTGAAATCATGTGACAGGCAGTCTCCCAAATAATCCAGCCTTGTACAATTTTGTACATGATAATCAGCAATTTCAGTTGTACTTGGAAGCCCAATGAGAGTTACTGCAGCTCATAGAGCAATGGTATTACAGATATGAACCATGGTATACCTATAACTAACTGGGCTGTTACATTATGGACAATTTCAAGTTCTGCATAATTTTCAAGGGCAGCCCAGTGAATAGTGCATCAGTGTTGTTCGGTCACTAAGTCATACCACACTCTTTGCAACTCAATGGATCATAGCATGTCCTCCTCTGTCTCCCAGAGTTTTCCCAAATTCATGTTCATTGTGTCAATGATACTATCCAACCAACTCATCCTCTGCCACCCCTTCTCTTTTTGCCTTTAATCTTTCTCAACATCAGCGTCTTTACCAATGAGTCTTCTCATTTGGTGGCCGAAAGTATTTGAGCTTCAGCTTCAGAACAGCATAAGTAGGGACTCCCAATCAAGAAATGAGTGCAATTGACACACAGAATGGAGTTGCATTAAGGCTCTCCTGCACACCTGCCACCTGCTTTTTGAGCAGGAGCAGTGAGTCCAGGAGGATCTCCAAATACAGACTTGTTCTAAATGGGAGAATATAAAACCTGTCCAGAACCACTGGTAGAACATTTATAGATTCAGGTTCAAGAGGAAAAAAACCCATAGCTACATGATCTTCTTAGAATGAAGCCAAAGTCTGTTATTCTTTGTCTAGATCCCACAATTTCCAGATACTTGAAATAAGACCTTGACAGCATCATTTGGGGTGGACAATGGTGCCATAGCAAATTATGGCAGGCCCAGAGGGCTTATGTTGTTGTCATCAAAACATTTTTTTTCTTTTCAGTGAGCTGGAATCCTGCAGATTACTTTGTACTTTGTACATACTTGCATCTCACCAATTTCACTTCCTGTGGGCCTTGGGGCAGTCAAGGGAAATGGAGTAAGAAAGGCTCAGAAGAGAATAAATTAGACATCAATGAAGCAGAGGAAATAATAGCAGATGGATGTTCTTTGGAGTGTCTCTTATCTCACCTTTGCTACTAAATTACTTTTTCTGAACAGTGAATTTCATCCATCTGTTATTACTCTCCTTGCTTTCCTAATTTCTCATTCCAGTTAATATGGGGATTCAGACAAATTTCAAACAAATAACTGAAATGCGAGGTTGAGAATCCATAGTCTACAATGTGGGTAAAATGAGTGGATATTAAAATACACAAATGAACATGTAGATGGAAAGAAGGCATTCAGCTCCACAAGTGATGCAGAGAAGACAACAGATCAGAATAGGTTTATAGGTTTAATTTTAGAGTGGGATTATTAATTTTCTTTGCCATTTAATGTCAGTTTGGATTAAAAAATAATGTGCTTTGAATGAAGAACATTTTAGATGCTACAATGGCTCTGATATGTCCATGTAAATAGAAGATCAGGCAGCAGATGAAATAAAAAACTTACTATATAAAACCTGAAAACCCCCTTCTTGTCATTGTGGGCACGTCTGGATGGGTGGACAATTGATTTGACCAGGTGTTTGCAGCTGAATGATATAACAGATTTTTATAAGACTTCAGATTTTGAAGTATTGGCCAAGGAGCTGTGATGGCCAAGCGGTTAGAATGCAGTGTTGCAGGCTAACTCTGCATTCCCACTGCCAGGAGTTCGATCCTGACTGGCTAAGGCCTTCTATCCTTCCAAAGGTAGTAAAAAAAAGGACCCAGTTTGTTGGAGGCAATATTTTGACTCTGTAAAGTACTTAGAGTGGGCTGTAAAGTACTATGAATAGGTATATAAATGTAAGCACTATTGTTTTTGCTATATCCATATAAAACAGGATGGAAAATATCAGACTCTGCAAAAGTGCTCCCAGTCAGAATATAAACACCTTTCTAGAGGTATTTAAAGTCTGATCTGTTAAAAGCTTCCTATATTCTGTAGAGTCGTCGTCATCATCATCATCATCATCATCATCATCATCATCATCATCATCATCATCATCATCATCATCATCATCATCATCATCATTTTAGCCATTGTCTATCCACTGGAGGTTGATGGCCTCTTCCGCATGTTTCCAACCAATATGGTTCTGAACTTTCTTTTGCCAATTGGGCTTGCAACACTTGCTGATGTCATTGATCCATCTTGTTTTAGGTCTCTTTCATGGAGTGAAAGAGTGTACATTTATTCTGTAGAGTGCATGTTAGTAAATAACAGTGGAGAGGAGTTTAAACTAAAGAAGTTTCATTCTTTGAATGCAATAATTATGACAGAATTGAGGTTTGATGAATAGTTTGATTGATTATGCATCACCTTTACCAACTACATAGCGTTCAACCTTAGCAACTACATAGATAGACCTTATCTAGAATGACTTGCCCCCAACCTGGTCCTTGAGGTTTTCCAATGGTGAACCTATCACTGCTGTAATTGAATCCATACACCTTGCTATATGTGTCCTCATTTTCAATTTCCTTCCACATTTCCTAGTATTATAAACTTCTTAAGTGATTGATGAATCCTACATTCTGGTAATAATACCTGATAATCAATGACAAATCTCAAATTTTATAAAAATGGAAATGTCGATATGTTGTCTGAGCAAACAGTGTGTCAAGCTTATAGACAATAGTGCAATCCATTTTACTAACATTTATAATTAGCCAACTTATTTCATTAGGACGAGTACTAGTGCAGGAGAAGATACTGAAATTCCATGCTATGAAGATTTTTCTTATTAATTTCAAGATATTATAGTAACAAAAGTCTAAAGGCATGTCAGTTCCCTGGGAAGCAAGATGATTTGTAATCAGTTGTTCAAGAGTTTTTAACCACATTTGAAAAAGCAAACAGAAATTTGAATCGCCATGCTATTTGATTTCATCCTTAACATGGATTTATATTAAAGACTGGGCTTCTAATACATATATATTGAATTCCAATTGTCATTAGTGTTAAGATTGTGATTAGAGTTAGGGCTAAGGTTAGGACTCCATGAATTTGCCCAGTAAAATAGATATTGCCAATTGATTTGTAGAGTATCAGTATGCTTGGGAAACCTCTCAAGCCTTATCTGTGTTTCTTGGTAAAATATATGCAAAAATACCTGGAATAGAATACACAGGATTAGAGCTATGTCTCCAAGGATTTGTAGTAGAAAATAAATACTGTCAATAGAATTGTAGAGTATAGATATGCCTAGGAGGCATCTCATGCCTTATGTGTTTCCTGGTAAAATGTTTTCCCTTTTGCTAAAATAGATAGCCATAAACCATCAGTGCATGGAGAGAAATACAATAAAGTTCCTGCATAATTTTCCCTAAGCAGTTTTGCTTTCTTTTGAAAGAAACACTTTTACAGAATTTGTGTTCTGCCTATTATAGTAGCAGATTTCTATTTCTGCTTACAACTGAGCTCCGTAATTCACTTAAATGATGATCTGTGTATCTGTATTATTTCGGGAATGCAAAGAAAAAAAGAACCAATTCCTGGCATTTAAATGCTCTGTTCTTTTTTTCTTTTTTTTTTAAAAAGTATATACGTATTTTAATAGCATGAAGGTTAGCAGGGCCAATGTTAGACTTGATTAAACTTCAAGAAAGATGATAAGAGCTCTTCTCACATGATGTATATATTTCAAGGTTATGATAATCAGTTTTACAGTTCATATTGTTGTCAGCTGAAACTTTCCAGTTAATGAAGACTACAGAACTAAAAATATGGTGAACATCAGCATCATATAAAATGTGTTTGGTGTGTAAAGCCCACATTTCTTTCACAGTGAATAGGGAGCACAACAATTGTAAACTAAAAACCTAGTCAAAATAACTGAATAAGCTGATGAGTTTTAATCAGATATAGAAAGGAGTTGCACAGTTTCAGTCTAGAAAGTTGACAATTCCATCAGACAGACGTGGGATCAAAGCTAAAATAGTGTTTGGGTGATTCTATAGAGTTTTGTTAAAGACAAGAGCTGATCCCACCTGGATCATAAACTTGCCTGTGTTATTTGGGTTAGAAGAGAATCTTCCACTTATTCCAATATGTAATATGAAGAAAACAACAATAAAAACAAACAAACAAACAAACAACAGTTTTCTTTGAAAAAAATCTTAGATTTTTATTCTGGCTTTTTACATTTGGTCAACTCAATATGGTGAATATACTTCCTGCCTCCTATTTTCTCCACAACAACCCTGTGTGGAGAGCTGAAGTGAAATTGAGAGAAGATTCAAGACCAACTGAAAAAACAACAACCCCTGTGCATGTAACATATGAAGAATTTTATATATGTGTTAAAGCCTGGGATAGTTTAAGGCTTATGGGGGGGGGGGGGGTTGCCATTCTTACTATGAATTTTCTCAATTACTTAAATAGCAAAAGAGATTCTTTAGAAGATGCCTATGCAGAAACTCACCTTTCTGGTATATGGAAGAACACTGTCTCCAGTATGACTTCCAAGTTATGGAATACATTTCTCGAGAAGTCTTGTGTGGCCTCTATCCTCCCAGTATTTAGAAAAATGGTAAAATCACAAGTTTCTCAGAAAATCTTAAAATATAAACTGATGACATTAATACTGATTTTAATTGCATTGTTTCTTGCCATATTTTATATGGAAGAAGTAAAAAATTACTTCTGAGAAAGAGATAAATAGAGAATATACCAGGCTTTTCTCCCTTACTGGGTTGCCTGTTGGTGTAGCTGCCTCCAGCCCAGATTCAAGGGAGATGCTTTGGTGGGCAAGTTCTATCATGGAATCATCCAGCATATCACTTGGAGAGAGGACTGAGGCCAATACAGCAAGGGGTGCCTAATTATGCTATAACTAGGGAAGTAGACCAGGACTGGTTGGGACATACAGCTGACAAGAAGCTGTCTGAAGATCTAACGAGGAACCAAGAGAATCCAAGGCAGTAAAAGCAAGATTTCTGGCAACACAACTTTGGTTTAGCATCTTGACCAAAGGATAATGTGAACTAAATTGGGTAGATACTCACTGTTTGTGTTTATGTATTTATCCTGTGATTGAGAAGCCATTAACCCTTTAAGGAAATTGTTGAGTTAATTGAGGGATATGCTGAGCAAGCCTCTGGACATTGAGATTCTGGTCCATTGACTTCAGCAGTTACTATGTGTGAAATTATTCTTGTATCTATATAACTCTGGTTGTAGACTTGTTTGGCTACTGTATTAATACAACTAATAAAGTAGAGCTGTTCTTAGTCTTTATTCTGAATGCAGAAAAGTAAAAGTATGTTATTTGCCGTTAACTAAGGATATCTTGGTCTCTTGTGGGATTTTTGCCCTGCTCTCTGCTGACTGGAGAACTTACAATAAGCAGTTTGACATAGGCAGTAGATAAGACACTGACAGGGACCTTAAAACTGGGAATATTTATTGAGGATAGTTTCTTGAACTCATGGCTGGTCCCTGAGATATAATCAGGGCTATTCTAAAAGACTTACAAAAAACATAACAAAAAACATACATGCTTACTAGAAGGGCAGTTTGAAAAGCTTTAAAAATTTCATTGAGGGCATCTCTATATGGGTCTCTTATACTTCATTCCATTTACATGTTTAAATAACATTTATTGTATTTTTAAATGATCCTCCTTCATCCTAAATACTATCCTTGTAAAAGCATGGATGGAAGCTAATCAAGGAGAGAGCCAACCTAGAACTAAAGAGAAATTTCCTGAGAATTAGAACAATTAATTTGTGGAATGATTTGCTTCTAGAAGTTGTGGGGTCTCCAACACTGGAGGTTTTTAAAAAGAGATTTGTCTGAAAAGGTATAGGGCAGGGGTGTCAAACTGAAGGCCTGGGGACCTGATCTGGCTTGTGAAGTGCTTAGAGCTCCTGCACAGCATCCCTGAGCTCCATTTTCGCTGGCCGTGCAGGAGGCCGTCATGGCCAAAACCGGAGCCTTGATGAGTGACATTGAGCTGGCCAGGCGCACCCTGGCCACGTCCACCCCTGCGCCCCCGAGGTCAAACACAACCCTGATGTGGCCCTCAATGAAATCGAGTTTGACACCCCGGGTATAGGGTTTCCTGCTTGAGCAGGAGGTTGGACTAGAAGATCTTCAAGGTCTCTTCCAACTCTGTTATTCTGTTGTGTAGAATGTTAAATAATTGTAATAAATACATTTAATAGGTAATTTAATTGTAATAAGGATAGAAGGAAGAATAAGTGGTCATTGTTATTTTTATCAATTTCTAGGATTTAAGAGCCTGTGTGCCTAGATTCAAGACCCCCCATAGTAATACTCTCACAGTTCACAAGACATTACATTTTAGCTTTAGTTCCTCAGGTGTAAAAAAAAATGTTGATCTGTCTGATAGAGTTGTTGTAAGGACAAGTTCAATAAAGACTGTAAACACACCATTGCTATGCCTATGATAAATGGTAGGTGCAGAATTTTTGACAGCAGAGAAAAAAAACACCTTGGTCAGTAAGCAATGCTCAGAAGTATTAAAGTATTCAATTTTTGTGTGTGTCTGTGTATATGTGTGCAATCAGCTTATTCAAATTGATATAGCATACTAGGCAAATTATTTCTGCTTTATTTTAAAAAAAACAGATTGTTTTCATTGGATTTTATGTTTCGATTTATCTGGGACAGGGAGAACCTTTGCTGTGGGGCATTTGATATTATGCAGAATGAGAGCATTGTCATCTCCACAGAATTTGAAATGAGAACCTATCTGACTCCAGAAGAAACAATAAAGTGTTATTAAGAAGCTGGAGTATTTGGCTTTCCCGGTGTTTCATGAGATAGAAAGGTTTATGTTGAAAAAATAAATGTTGCATTTAAAAAAAAAGAGCAAGGCAATCTTAGTTCCATTCCACAAGAGGTCCAGGCTCAACATGACAAATGGGAAGAAGTCTCAGCCTGTTTTAGCTAATTTTATTTGAGGACTAACGCATATATTATTAACCATAGGAAGTTGGCAGAAAGAACAAACAGAAAATTATTCTTTCTCAAATGACTGCAACAGTATTTCGGCTGTTTTATATATTATATATTAATGGTGAATTGTGATCTTTCCAGTACTAGATGCCTAGTTTCTGTGATACAAATGAAGGCTATCTAATAGTGGCAGATTTTGTTCTATTGCCTGAGTTATCATACTAGGAGAACTAGTAATCATAATTGAATCCAGTTGTCCATCCACTTCAATTGCACATTTCTGATGCTCCCCAATGTGATGCTTATGGTAAATCTCTTGGCTACAAAACATCCGAGTGGCTACTGATGTTTCAGTTTGCTATATCTGTTTATTGTAACCTAGTGATTGCCTAGATGAATGCAGACCATATATGGTAGGGCCACCTTAAGTTGACAGTTGTCCTAATTCCCAATCAGCATTGCTAAACAGGGATTGTATAATGCTCTTAGAAGGTACCAGACAAAGCCAAGGCTGAACATGTGTAGTGCTTTTTTTGGTAACTTCCTCACTATTAATTTGGCAGTCAACCTGCAATGGAAGAACCCATAATGTTCTTTTCAGCATTGTACAAAATCAGAAGATTTGGAACAAACCACGTTGTCAGTCAGTACCCATTTACAGTAGATGATTTTCATCACAAACCTATTGTCTATCTTGCTACATACGGTAGAATAAATGTGCACTTGGAACTCACAAATACACTTGAAGTGTCATGATGACTTTCTTCTCAATTTCCTGCCTTTGAAAACCTGGAATATTAAAATTAACTCTTCCTATGAGGTGGCTGCCTATCATTAATTAATTAATTAATTAATTAATTAATTGCTGGTAGTGTCTCAAACCTGGGACTGCCTTGTATTTCCATAATGGAAAGCACAAATGGGATTTGATCTTAGCTGATAACTCTAGACAGTGCTGTCATCTGAAAAAAGGATAATGGCAGCATTCTAATGCTAATAAATGTTTTTCATGCATGCAAATTTGGTTCTTCTTTCCTCTTCCTTCCTTCCACACATAAGAAGCAATACACACACACACACACACACACACACACACACACACTCATCAACCTCTAGCATGGGGCTAATGTAATATAAACAATAGATCAAAATACAAAAATAGATCACAGGCAAACAATATCTTTAAAATTAAACTTGTACTTTATTTATGAAAAGTTAAAGGAACAGAGTAGCTTGTGTTGTAAATCACGGAAATGATAGCTGGGGTAGTGTGGAAGGAAGGATAATTAGGGGTGCTAAAGCAATGTTCTCAAAAGTTGCTTCCTTCTGTCTTGTTTAATAGCAGAAGCATCTTAAATATATGGATATTGTTAGTGGCAAAGTTTGCAATCTTAAAACAATCCCAGTCACTAGAAAGAAAAACCTATTAAATCTAGGACAGAATTATTTGTTAACATGATTTTTCGGCTTGGGATTCCATTCTCATTAATAATAGGAGACATTAGTATTATTGACCTAGGTTGTAAGGCAAGGGTAAGGCAGTTTGGTCCTATGGTGATGCTGAACTATAACTTACAGAGCTCATGATGGTTATGCACAGGTTCTGTGCTCTTCAAACTAAGGATTATTGAGTTTTATCACAGAAGGGGTACACCATTCATTTATTTAGTACACATCCTAAGACAGTGGAAGAAAAGCAAGGCTAAACAATATAATCTCTCCCTCCTGCTCTGAGCCCCAGATATGGTCTCTGAATGTCCTGGAAAGTAGCTGCTTTTGATTGGATGGATCATACTTTCCTTGGCATCATTCCTCTATTTGTGAAAGGTTTTATAGGTGAGAATGTCATTTCATATCATCTCCCCATCTGTATTTCATATAACTCCTAGCTGCTAGGGAAATAAATTTGGGAGTTGAATATGGTGAGGACAAAGTAAGAAGAACATTGTGGTAATTTGTGGTGTTTAGATAATGATTTGAAAATTGGTCATGTGGCATTCTGGCAGAACTCTGTCATCTAATAGTATCCAAAATACAAGAAGGCCCCCTCCTTCTCTTTCTTTCTGTCTTCTCAAATGCTCAGGATTATTATTATTAATTGAAGTATCTCTAGAACCAGGAAGCTCTTCTAGCACTATAAACAGCTGCTATTTCTCTTTCTTTCTGTCACTCTACACATGCACACCAACATAAACAACCATATTGTAACCTCAAATGCAAGACTGGTTCTTTGAAGCAATTTGGTCAACTTCTGTATTTGAAACATGGGTCACCTATTATTGGAGATACAGAGACTACTACTGACCCTGTATGTGTGCCATATCATGAAGAGATCTACAGTTCTGGAAAACCATAGAGAATGGACTATAATTTCATTGCCAAAGTGAACAGGGGACTAAATATCTCTTCAGGAGGCCTTGCCAACAGTCAGACCCCCAACAGTGCTGAGTGGGATAAGGTTATAAACTCTGTTTGATTTTTAATTAAAATTAAATAGAATTAATACAGTTCCTATCTAGTATTTTCAAACTGGTATGAATTTCTGAAAGTACCCGGGTGTTGTACTCAAGACTTTTTGGAGCTGTCTGTAGCCTTAGAATTTTAAGTTAAAACTCTCTTTTCTAGGAAGATTTGACATGTTGACAGATAGAAGAAACTGAATTCTAATGTTGGGTTTTCTCATGTCTCTCAGTCTCACAATATCAGAGATGCCATACTTTTCTCGTCACTGTTTCCATCCAGTCATTTGGTTGGAAGAGAAAATGGCTGTGAGTATTTCCACTATTTATAGCTAGAATACAAACTGGATCTATTTTCTACTCAGGAGTTGGTATTAAAATACTGAGCAATTTATAACAAGTAGTCCTCAGGCATATTTCACTTTTTATATCATGAGCTCATTCAACTTTGGCTTACAGAAGGGGCCATTCTCCACCTTGGAATAATATTTTCCCAAGTGGATAAGTAGGGAAAATGGATGGTTCAAACTGGCTCTAAATTTTGAACTTGCTGTTTCTCCTATAGACCTCAGCAGTGTTTAAGTGATTTGCTCGTTATTGGCATTACTATATTGGCTTAGTGCTCATATAATTAAAACAGGATGAGTTTTATTCCATGCCGAGAGACTAGCAGAGAAGGCAAGGTGAACATAAATGTTAAATTCTGCATATTCTACCCTTTTTCAAATTCCTGGAAGCCAACACAGTTTTTCCATGTGAAAAATTCTGTGACAATTTTCATCCAGCTTGGTATTTTATGAAAGTGGATGAACAATACAAGTAAAGAAGATGCTGTGGAACTCCTGTTGTCCTAATGGGCATTTGGTTAGTTGCTACTGTTATTTACTATATTTATGTGCAGTCTGCTACGCGATGACTCTAGGCAGTTTACAAATTATTTAAAACTTGAAAAACAAGATAAATAAGATAAATAACAAAAAAAAAAATCAAATCAAAAGAATAATAGCGATAGCAGGATAACAGACCAGGTGGAAACAAAAGGAAACAATCTAAGTTAAAAGGGGCTTCAGTCACACTTGCCAAAAACTTGGAACTTAAGGCTCCTTCAAAGCATCAGCAAGATGGGGGCTTTTAGATCTTTGATGAGGTCTTTTAGATCACCTCATTCTAGAGGGCAGGTGGTGTGACAGAGTAGGCACACTTCTGAGGTTTCAAAACATGTCAATACATGCTTAATTGGAGGAATCCAGAGTGTCCCAGACCCAGCAGATTGAAGTGGCTGGGATGATATGGGAGTTTGGCAGCTCCTCAAGTAACCAGGCTCTATGCCATGGAGGGCTTTAGAGGCAACAAGCAGCACCTTGACTGGCACCCAGCCTCAGATAGACCACTTTGCAGTAGTCAAGCTCTGAGGTGACCAAGGCATGAGTGACTGTCTGAAGGGTCCCTGACCTAGAAAAGGGTGAAACAGGCACATGGGATGAAAAGGACAAAAGCCATCTCAGCTACAACTGCTGCCTGCTCATTGAACAGAAGCCGTGAGTCCAAAAAAACCTTGTGGTAGTATGTTAAGAATGGAAGAACAAGATATTTTGACTCATGTTGTAGGAGAGGAAAACCTGAATATTCACTGGAAGTGACATCCAGACAAAGTATGTTCTTGAGAGGCAGCAGATTATAGCTCCCTTTGTAGGTAAGTCCATTTGCAATACCTTATAACACCAGGGCACCTGACTGTCTATGAAACAATGTTTTTGCACCTGTCAGCAGTTCTGAGGAGAAGTTAATTAATAGAGGAAGGTAACAACTGTATGTTTGACCAAAAAAAATGCTGAAACTGCCCTGTCAGAACATGGGAAGGAGAATTTTAAAATGGGAGGAAACTCCTGCAGTAGAAGGGGAAAATACTTTTGTTTCTGATTTCTCTATCCACGAAGTGGGAAGAGAGGCGAGTTTTGAAATAGATAGTTTCTGGCAAGGGAAAAAAATGAAATGAATGTTGCCTTAGGAAAGGGAAGACATGTAGAATTTAGAGATGGAGAAATTTCCTAATGAAAGAAAAAAATAAGGATGGAAAGAGTGGGTAAACATCTACAGTTATCTCCAATTCCATTTTAAATTATTTTATCAAATTTTAGTAATAACTTGTATTTGGAACTCTGCACTTTGATATAGCCCATGGGCTAATCAATAAAATAAAGTAACAAACTATAATTGTCAAAACAAAAAATGAGGTAAAAGGAGAAGGGCCCAACACTTCCAAATTCATATGGAGAGGGAAGAGCGTAAATGGAGAAAAGGACGGTGAGCAATTTTCAAGCCCAGCGATGGCTGCAATGTCAATGTAATATAACTGCTCAGTTTCAGGGCCACCAAGTGCTGCACCGAAGTAATTTGAAATGGTGGGAGAAAGAATCCATCAGTTTAAACTCTGAAGAGCATGAAAATCACAAACCTCTACTTATTGGCAGTGGGAAATCAATTATATAGCATTGCTTTGTGGTAGTTGCATTACATCTGCATTAAAGAGTACAATTCAGCTGTGCCAATGTCTGTGGCTCTTCTGCTGAGTCAAGTCAGGAAGCCTTGAGAGCAAGTTCAACCTTCACCACCAAAGTCATGCAGATTCTCCATGCTACTCCTCAAAGTACCCATTTAAATAAATTGAATTAATCTTAGGTTAAGCTTGCATTCTAGATTGTCTGAGCCTCATGTTTCTATGGTTAGAGTTAATTCCTTATGTAGTTAACCACTATTGCTGAAATGCAGCAGTCAAAACATTTGGCCCCCACATGAATGTTCAGAATACCTCAGGTGCTGCAGCTTTTTTTATATGGGGAAGAAAACCTCATAGAAATAGGTTAGAATCAGAGGTGAAATCTAGCTGGTTCACACCGGTTCAAACGAACCGGTAGGGAAAATTTTGATTGGTTCGGGGAACCGGCAAATATCACATCTGGCTGGCCCCGCCCCTGCCTGCCCGCTCACTGCTCGCCCCATCCCCTGCGCACCTCGCCCAGCCCCCCCGCCTGCGGCGCGCCCCATCACTAT
>JANHFL010001283.1:149660-162523 GCA_032468155.1 Oxyrhabdium leporinum
GATTTGAACCGCTAGATTGAATCAGCAGAAGTGGCCTGCAGTTCAACACTCTAACCACTGCGCCACCTAGGCTCCCTAAGTTGACTATGGCCACCCGCAGATTTGCTCTGCACAGAGCACACTTGTAAAGAGATTGTAAAGTAGCAATAATCTTGGGTTTGAGAACTCTGTAAGAAATCCTCATGTGGGAAAGTTTTGTTGATTGGAAAATAAACATATGGTGAGGGAGGACTTTGAAGGTTGACCAGAAGGAATCTGAGAGAAGTAAGGATGCAATAAAAGGAGAAAAGTCCCATTAATACAATGGAGTCATTTTATTTGACTATAGAAAAAATTAAAGTTGTTTGGGGACAATATATTCAGAAATTACTTACAAGATTGTCTGATAATATAAAAATGGATTTAACAGAGGATATAAAAGAAAAACAGAGTTTGCTGGATAAAATAGAGATTTAGGCTGATTTGAATGTGGATTTGAAAATGGATTTTTTAAAAAATCCCAGACTACAAAAGTGAAATGGAAAAAAGATGCTATGGATTTGAAAATGGATTTAAAAATGTTTGACTACTAGAAGGATATGGAAAACTATGCCACAATGGATTTACATATGAAACTGACTGCTGTCTTAATAACTAAAGAGGACGCACAAATAATAAATCAGAGTAATGATTTGGAAAGCCTTCTTATCTTGGATTTACAATGAGGATTTGTTAAACTACTGAAGTTGTTCCTAAAAGAAGACAAATAAAATATGATAAATCAACTTGTGGGACATTATTTGATGGGATTAAAGATTTTGCTTTATAGAAGTCAATGGAAGAATTTATTTGACCAGGATTAAAATATATATGTTGTGGTTTCTGGTAGCTATTAATGGAATTTCTTTTTGACCAGAACTGAATGAGGAGGCTTTAAAGATCTGTTTATAAATGGAAGAGATTTATTTTGCTTTACTTTATAGAGAAAGTGATACATTGGAATACAAAACTGATTTATTTGACTAAGATGAGTGTGAAAACTGCAGCCCTTGGATCAGAATATCCCATGGAGCCTCACATAAAGAAATGGATTCAGAAATGCAAATTTGAGCTTCCTCTTAGTTATAAAAGGGTAAATGGTGTTTCTCTAATCCCAGAAAATCATTGAAGAGGGCAATAGGTCCTGGTTTAACATTTCCTTGTTGAAAGCGTTTTCCTGGAGACTGCCAACCTGAAAGACAAAGTTAGTTCCTTGTGGATTTTTCATAGCTTTAATTTTAAGAGAAAAGTATTAACTGTGTACCTGGATAAGCAGACTTGAATTACAGAGAGTTTAACAACAGTAGGGATCACAAAATTGTAACCAAAACAGATTTCAAGAAAATTCCTCTGCTTTCAAAAAATAAACATCAAGATAGGTCAGAGAGTAGCACTGTATATAAACAAATTATATCTACAAAAATCACATTCTACTTAGTCTACAGAATGTGTTAAGCACCTCCATGATCCTACCTGCCTGGAGGCAATGTGCCTTGTCAGGTTTATACCTTGAATGACCATTGTTGTTGTGAAAAATAGAGCTCTAAAAGATCCTTCAATGTTTATTCGCTGCAAGAACTATTAAAGACAAAAAGAAATGATAAAATGCAATTTCAGATTTTCTCTTTGCCATGTGGACATAGCCTTCTTCTTGAGTAGCCTTCCATATTTATTGTAAATCATGGGAAGAAGAGAGGTGCCAGGCCTTGAAAGTTGGATTATGAGAGATATCCTCTTTTGTGGCTTCCACGTATCTAAGAATCCTAATTATCATGGATATTTACAGTATGTACATTTCCTTCACAATATTGCTCTTCCCATGTGGATCTTAGGACTTGTGGAATTTAATCTTATTGCTGAATGTTAGCCCTACTCATACAGTGCAACTTAGTCACGCCAATAAGGGAAAAGGGAACAATAATTTCTTTCAACCTTTTTCCCATGAAGACATTTAAGTGTCTTTCTGAAGCAATTAGAGTGAATGCATATAGAAAACTATAAACGTTATAGGGATAAAGTTCTCATCATAACATTGCATGCAAAGTAGCACTTTTCTGCCGGCTTTGTTTCACATTGAAAAGAAGTTTCAATGGAAGTTAATAAATCACATTGACTTTGACATCCACACATAGTTAGGAATAAGCATCTGTGCACTTGCTGCTGCAGTAGACAAACATTTATTTGCAAGTTCATTAAGGGCTGAACTGATATTGCTTGCCAGATAATTTAGTAATGACACTTTTGAATATGTGGCTTAATGTATTTGCCCTTAGAAAAATCCTGCTTCTCTGAAACAGTATCTATTTAGCATGGCATATTTCGAAGGGTTTCTGAAACGAGGAATCCAGTGTTAAATAATAGTGAAAAGCTGATATATCTAATATTAATTTCCATTTAGAGTCAGCTGCATATTAATCTCCATTTAATTACATGCTATAAGCTATGCAAATGCAAAGATCTGAATGTGTGTCAATCAATTCTCATATAATCATAGGTTCCCAAATTGCTTTAGTGTGTTTTTTTTCAGATTATATATAAAGAAACTTAATTCCAACCCTTTAATAAAGTAGGTTGATTGCCACTTCTGGTGATAAAAAGATAGCTAGATGGTAGGTGTTAGAAAGACAGACAGCAGGACCGATAGATAGGTAGGATCTGCAAATCTGTACAGTGAACTAATTTAAGAAAGGACCTATATTTTCATCTCATATGGTAGTGGTTATCTGTAAAGCAAGATAATTTAATGCAGGCCTTGCCCAACCCTGGGATTCCAGGGTCACTGTGGGTACAACCTCCGTACACCATCCAAAAGCTATCAAATTGTAATTTTTGATATGAAACAAGGAAAATTATTATATATAAGGGAAACCTATATCATGAATTAACACAAATTAGATTTTTATTACCTTAAGTGTAATAAAATTCAGGTTAAGACTTGTCAAGCCTTGCCTATTGTTTGAAGTGCTATCCCCTGGAATGATGTTCAGAATGAAATGGAATGTGATATATTTTGAATTTCATACACATGCCAGAACCAATTATTGTTTCACTAGGTAAGATAAGCATTAGACAATAGATTTCTTGTATAACTTCAGGATATCCCATGCCATCCTGACCAGGTTTGATATTCTAAGGATCACAGAAGCTGTCTACAGAAAAGAAGCCCAGTCAGTTTCCCTCAATCTATCTCTAACTGAGCTTCTGTGGTATTTACAATTTGGGAGGAGGCAAAATATTTTTCTTTGCTTTCAAAAGTGGAGGAATGGTTGCAGGCTTTGGAGGAGTGATGATTTCTCTTTAAAATGCCTGCATATTTGAGTAATCTGAACTGGCAAATGTTTCAGTAGTCTTTTCATTATTTAACAAGGGAGAAAATAATGTTTGATCATCATTTCAAGAAGCGATAGAGCATTGTAAGAATTTTAAGGGCTTTCTGGCCTATTTGAGTTGGTCTTGTCCAGTCATGACATATTTTGGTTTCAAGTTACAATATATACTGTGTTTAATGTAGCTTTAGGAAAAATGTAATAGTTAAAAATATGATGTGACGTTATATTCCTAAAATACGACATTGATACTTATTAAGAATTCTGGTTGTTAAGCCTAGATCTTGGCAAAGATAAATATTTTATATAGTTAGAAAAAAAAATCTATACCGCTGATATTTAAGAATTGATTCAAGCTACGGGTTATCAATGTCATTTTATTTAAAAATGAGAAGATGGAACAATATCTTGTTTCTAGTTTAGATTTAATAAGAAGATTAAAGATTGAATCCATTTTATGTTATTATGATGTGGTGCCTTGTTTCTCTTTTCCTTTCTTTCTTTTTTCTTCTCCTTAAGTTTATTTGATTTTAATCAGTAGTATTCTATTCTATCAGTGATGTATTATTAGTCTTGCTTGCTTGGTATTCATTAATAAAAATAAATTTTAAAAAGAAGTAGGGTTGCCTCCATAGATTTACCACATCCATTCTGTTTTTTAACTCTCCCCTCATCCCTTTCCTCTGTAAATGGCAAACATAACAAATTTGGCTGTATTGTAATGGCAACCACAACAACAACAACAACAAGAATCAGCACCTCCCTATAATTGGTACAATGTAACTAGAGCTTTGTAGTTTAAAAGTTGTAGAAATGCCTGAAATCTCAAAGTCCTGAATTTGTAGCTAAATGTACAGATTCATTGTCAGATATCACCTATTTTTTTCTTAAAAAAAAAAAAAAGAAACAATGAAAGGATTGGACAGGCTTTTTATAGTTAATTATCTCAGAAGACCTGCATCTCCCAAAACAATTCAAGAGAAACTTTGCTGTTCAACTTTAATTTGGACTCTGAAAGACTGGAATTTTGGCACAAAAACAGAACCATCTTAGCAACTTTTCCGAAGAACTTATTTACAGTGTACAAGCTGGAAGGAAAATCGCACAACATTAAGGTGACTAGAAATCAGACAGCATACAGTAAATCATGGGAAAATAAATAATCTAACATGCTTTAAAACCAATTATATTTTTAATACATTCCTTTCTCAGCAAGCTCTCAAGAGGCCTGTGCTTTCTGCTAGTGCTTTCATTCAGGTTCAATAAGTGATTTAAATCTTTCAGCAGCAAACACTTCTAATAATTAGTAAATTTAATTAGCAAAAACACTGGCTTTTATTACTGTATTTTTTGAACTGTACACTAGCAAAAGCATATAATTCACTTACCAGTGACATTTATTTTAGTTTTCAGTGAAGCTTGAATGGGATATTCAATGATGTTTAGAAAGTGCCATGCAAACATGTTGGCATATATGTGATAAAGGCATTTTTTCTACATCTCTATCTACTCTCTTCTTAGATCTCAAAAGCTGGAGAATGATTTCTTAGTAGAAATAAATTTATTAAGTTTCATGTTACTTAATAAACCAACAATTTTAAAAAATATCCTGTTCCATCTCATGGGAAAGATACACAATCTAGAGGGAGAAAAACAACATTGGCCTTTGGACAACTCATCCCAAAAATAGTTGACAGTATGGCATAGAACAACGTAGGGCCAGAGAAAACCATTTAAATTTTTCTTAATTATACTTAACTTATAGTTAAGTTTAATTAATAATTTAATTATTACAAATTAAATAACATAAATTTAATGTGTTACTTTTAAATACATTGTGTTACAAATTAAATTCCAGTAGCAAGTTTGGTTGCAGCTGGGTAAATGCATCCAAACATTCAATTGTTGTTTACACTTTTCATGGTATGATAGTCCTGGGGTTTAGGATCTCAAATATTGCCTATTCCCTTCCATCAGACTTACATCAAATACTGCACTGTATTCAGAAAAAAAAGAAGTAGATGCTTTTGGTAGAAGTGGGAGCCCAGATGTTTTCTGGGTAGTCATGATGTAATACAATATGTACAACTTAGTTCCAGAGTTTCTTGTATCTCACTCTCACACTTTAGTTATGGCATGAGGGTGGCATGCCTTTAATGGCAGCTTTTAATAGTGTAAAATGACCATTATTGTCCACCCCCCACTCTTCCTAAATTACATTGAATGGGTTTGATATGCGTTCTAGAAAGCGCTTCATCTCTGATGAATCAATCAAAATCCCAAGCACTTGAGTATAATATTTGGTTGGCTTTTTGAAGTAAATATGGTTTCTCAATGACTAGCTACACTGACAGTTAATTTTGAAAAAAGGCAGGGCTATAGACTTTAATTTTTATATTAACCTGTATTATTCATATGAGCAAATAGGAACATTTCCCTAATTCTCTTAGAATAAGAATTATCACACACACACACACACACACACACACACACACTTAGTATTTTAATACAATCCAACAATTTGTGTGCTATCATTATGCTGCAGTATGAGCTTTCTTATTAAGCACTGATATCAATGTTAACTTTGCTACTGGTGCCAAAAGGAAGAGAAGAAGTTGTTCCAATTTGAGAAGTTTTTACTTCAGCTGATTCTGATGAATTGGAACATAATTCTTATTTTAATTTCAAAAAAAGAGTCATAAAAAATGAAGGAGCCAAAAAAAAATATCCCACTAGGTAAGTACAACAGTTTGTAACTTGGTTGTAGGAGTAGATTTGCCAATATAAAATCATCTACTGATGCCTCAACTCTACTTGATTATTTTCTTAGGGGAAAAAAATGCTTATATAACCTGGTGCATCAGGAAGTTGACTCACTTCAAATGTTCTTAAATCTTCCCCTGTTAATGGTTTTTATAAACTTACTTGCTCATTATTGCTTCCTACCTTTTCTGAGTAATCCTATCTGGCTATTTGTCAATCCCAGCTTGCTGATTTTTCTGCCTCCCTCATCCTTTCCATGTTTCACCAGGGCAATATATCTACCTGTGTAGAAGATTTCTATGCCTTTTACTGCGCCATTATGGCTGAAGTGAAGCTTGTTTGTTTCCTGAGCCTTGGCTTTTGCCCCTTCAGGCTTACTTCAGACTCCTCTAGTGTCACCATTTCAAACAAACTCAAGGTGATTAATGTTGCCTAGTTGATGAGTTTACAATTCTGGGTCTTTCAAAGATCAACTCCCATGCAGATGGTATTATTTTCCTCTAAAGCAAACTTGGAGGCTGTTGAGTGACTGGCATGGTCAGCTGATGTCACCTTCAAATTTATGGCAGCATTATTCGCTGCTTTACTTCTGGGTTTATAATTAAGGGAAGCAATGGTAGCTGCTTCAGAAGTAGAAAAGGGTGTTCTCTATCTTAGTTAATTGGCAGCTCCTTGGTGGTTCTGGAAAAAATAGGGTTTGTGCTAAACTGTTCTTCATTTTGTACATGGAATTCTAAAAACATAAATACAAGTTTGGGCAGTTGAAGCCGTTAGAGCATGATTTGGCTGAGATTATATTTGAAAATTCTGCCTGATTCTGCAATTTCATCTAAAAGGGCTTGTGAAAGCGATATTGCGTAGATGCATTAAAATTATTAAGGGGTAAAAAATAAGGTTGGAGAAATCTTATATGTTATGCAGTACTTTGGCATATAATCTTGGAAAGAGGATGGGAAATTCTACCACTTTGACCTATCCAGCATTTTACAATTTGATTTGCTAGCTAGTTTCAATTTCCTTTAAAGCAAAACAAAACATGATTTCTGTAGGGCATGAGATAATTTTAAAATGGCCTGTTCATATAAGAATAACAGAAGGTGAACTAAGATAGAGAAACATCGGATTATATATATTGAGAGAAAAGTGTTATGTTATACTATTCTCTTCAGAGAAAATGATTGTGCAAAATAATAATGCAGCCCTTTATATTCAGCATTTCACTATGATTATTTCTTTTATTTTGCTAAGTGCCCATTGATTCAGCTGGGTACAATCCGGTCAACAGGAAGGACTTGCAAGGTCCTACAGAGTTCATTAGGAGTCATTTACATAGATCACTTTCATGGTAAAATTGATAGGACTTAAATATCCTTCATTCTGGCAGGATAATGAGTTATGTATTTCTAATGAGTAAAATAATTGAATGGAAAATGGAAAATTATGATACGCTCTTTTTTGGTTCTGACATTAGAGGCAAAATATTCACTTTGGGACGTGCAATCCAATATATGTACTCAGTAGTTAGATCCGCTAAATTCAATAGAATTATCAACAGGAAAGTGGATCTAGACTTACAGTAACGTCATATGACGGAATTAAATACAATCAAGTCTTACTCAGCCAGAGTTAGGAATACTAACTCTAGATGTACTCTCTAAATATATTATGTCTGAGGACTGTCAGATATGGCAATAGAGCAGAATCCCATTTTGCCACAAGACAAAGCAGTGCTCTGAAAGTAATAAAATAAAAAGCTGTTGTTTTCATGACCGGCTTTGCTTGAAAGTTTCAAAATATCCTATAATGCTGGTAATTCTCTGTGGAAAGACCCAAGAACAAGACTTTATTGTCAGAGTGGCCTGAATGTGAATCTAGTTGCTGACTTTGACACAATTTCTTGCTTTTCTCCAATGCTCATGACTAATCCTTAGTTTTGTCCTCCAATTTGTCATTTACCGAACAGTTTGTAGAACGTAAATTTTTGTTCTTTATGCTACATTTTATCTTTCCTATTTTTCTTATTGGAACTTTGGCTAAAGACTTCAATGTAAGAAGGGTTGATGCAGAAATATTCTAGATAACAAGAAAAGAAGAAGAATATTTGGTTTGCTAATTGCTTGAATTGGTTTTACTTATATCAGGTTTTTTAAAATGCAGATTGTTAGAAATCTGAAAATCTCTTTCCTCAAGCTATTATTTGCTCTCTCTCTCTCTCTCTCTCTCTCTCTCTCTCTTTGTGTGTGTGTGTGTGTGTGTGTGTGAGAAAGAGAGAAATACAGGGAATTCTTCATTAGTGTCAAACTCCTTATAATTTGCTGTTTAGACTATGATTTATCATTATGTCTCATCCTTAAAAGCTAATCTAAATATGAGGTGAAAGATCTCTTAATAGGATTTCTGTTTTTATGTAAAGTGTTAATTGCAGCCCTGTGCAAATTTATAGCAGAGGACATCATCAAAATTGGACAATTGAATTGAGGATTGGGGGCATGTTCTTTTCCCTATTTTTTAAAATACCTCCTCTATAAAAATGGGACCAACAGAAACTTTGGATACTGTTGATAGGAAGAGCTATGTTTGTGGGAAATAATGTTATTTTCTTACCAGTGCCATGGATGTGGACCAATCTGCCTCTCCGCTATAACTAAGATCATCATGATTTTTTAAAATGAAATATAATTCACAAATCTCTTACGTCTTTAATTTATGCTAAAACAAATGAAAGAACATTCAGAAATATCCCGTTTCATTTTAGGATCATTTTTACCCCACTTTTACTTCCCAACTGAAACAAAATAAAAATAATAAAACAGAAATCCTAATGTTATTTAGCAATTGTTATGTAGCAAAATAAAACTGTTAATATTGCAGTGTCAAAAGGTAAATAGCCCTCTGTTCAAGGTGTAGAATATCTGAGTTAATGTACATAAACGGTTCCAGATACTCTTAAATTACCTGAACGAATTTACAGTTTTAATTGACTGCCTTATATTTAAGCTAAATTAGTTAATTATGTTTGAGAAAAATCTTTTAGTCTCTTGGGGATAAGACCTGAATTGGCAAATCATGAGAAAGGTTTTAATATTGCTTATTGATTTGTACAGAGGCTCAATGTTTTAGAGTTTACATAAACTGTAAAAGATGAACTTGGCAGTACTGAATTGTAAAAGGAGGAACAAGAACTGATTTAACTGGACAGCTGAGTTAATTCTCCCTTTCCGATCTCATTCAAAGCTAAGGGAATGGGAGCTCTTTATTTCATGAGATCATCATATCACATCTGGGTCTGATTTACTAGACAATGCAGTAATTTAATTATATCCCTCACAGAGTTCATGTTTGGTCAGATTAAAAAATGAAATGAAAGATATGTTTTTTTCTGCCTGTGAAAAATTGTGTGCTCCAGATAGAAGCAACTTTGGTAGAAAAACTGAATCTTGTGAAAATTTAGATTATTTCACAATGTTGCCATATTCTTGTGCCCATCATCCATTTATTTGGTAAAACAATATAGTGGCAGGAGATATGCAATCTGAACATGAGTCACATGTTGAAATATTTAAAGTGTCACAGAATCCATGGCCTAATGGCTAAAGTTAGGAATCTGAAACATATCTCTTGACATTTGGACCCCTATATTGTCCTATCTCTTCATTGATCCATGATAAAAATTTTCAGTTAAAACAGGTCAACTTGGAATAATTTGGATTGCCATAGTATACATTTTGATCCAATCCACGTTTCCATGAGCAAGATCCACCATCCTTAAACAACTTATTTAAGAAGCTTGCAAGGATAGGACAAATATAATTAGGACTTATAGCTTGATTAGTATGGGAAAACATTTTAAATAGTGGCCAAGCAGTTTGTCAACCAGATGAATATAGTTTGGTGCTCTGTAGTTGCCAAGGAAATTCTCAACAGCATCCTTGAATGCTCTCCAGATCATTTTCTTTAGCCCCACTAACTGATCTTCAAACTGCTTGTCATTGATGATGTATCTGATCTGTGGACCAACAAAAATGTCCTCCTCAATTTTGGTATCAGTTACTCTTGGAAACATCTGTCTCAAATAACAAAAACCTTCAACTTCCTTGTTCATCACTTTCACTCTAATGTTTCATCATTCTGAGTTGTATGTGAAGTGGAAAAAAAGTATCATTATTGGGTCAATAGATGGTTCAGGTGTCACATTTTTTCTGTCTTGGGACCTGTCCTGTTTTCATATGTTTCTTTCATGTGTGCAGCATAGCCAACAGGTACTAAAAGATACATTGCCATTGTGTAAAAACGGATTACTATAAAATAATACATGATAGGTTAAATTACAGGTTATTTTCACGATTAGCAGAAAAATCTATAAGATATACCCAAAAGTGTTCAAGAAGCAAAATCTTTGTTGTCCAGTGTAATCAGCAAAGTTTGACCTCAGATGGATGATTCAGCATGTGAATCATCTTTACAAATCATATTATTTGAATGTTATATTCTTTTATTGCTTTTATTGCTTTTAATTGTTTTAACTGTTTTATTATTTAGAACTGAAAGTTGCCCAGAGTTAATTGGCTGAAGTGGTGGCTACAGAAATTGAACAAATAAATAGTGTGTGGATATTATAACTCACAATCAGTATTTTAGTGTATTAATATATTTCATTCCTCATTTTTTACATTGTCACTACTTTCATAACTTATTTTATGAACCTCCAATGTTCCTGTCTGTCTGTCTGTCTGTCTGTCTGTCTGTCTCTCTTTCTCTCTCTCTCTCTCTCTCTCTCTCACACACACACACACAGAGACAGAATTTCTTAGGAATGATTCCCTCTCCATATCTTCCCATATTATCTTCCAGTTTCCATAAAAGTAGCGACTTTGTTTTCTTGGTGTATTGGAGAAAAGGTACTAGTGAATTTTGTTCTTGGCAATGGCAATTCTGGGGACATAAAATGACTTCACCTGAACTTTTCCCCCCACTCTAGGCATTGTCTTCCGATAATAAAACATAAAACTGATCCCTTGTCTTCTCACTGCTCTGACCTTTTGTCCCTCCTCAGGTTGGCTTCTGTTCCTCTGTCATGCTGATGTGGTTTAACCTACTGTAGTGATAAAAGTAAATTATTAAGGATCTCATTACAAAGGATTGACTGTTGCTATTCAGTGAGGGGGCTGAGCACAGAGACAGAGCTAGTAAATTCTTTTTGCTTAATCTCAGATGCTTATGGTCCTCAAATGAAAATGAAACTTTTCCTTTTATCTCTGGGAAAAATAGCATGCAAGAGAGAAAACAGCCTCTTTCTTCCTCCTCCATAAAAATAAAATAAAATAAATGTGTTGAAGGATCTGTAGCACACCTAATTACTAGGGATTTTGATGAGTGGGGCACTTTTGTACGCAGTTGGGTTGCTTGTTTTATCTCATACTGTGATCTCTCATTGTGAAGCATTAAAGGGCAATTTTTGTAAGCAAGATCGATTAACCTGTTTGTGTTTGCTCTGATTTAAGGGCTCTAATAAGCTCTTCTGTCGCTTTGAAGCTACCATTCTCTTTAAATGTCATAATTTGTCACCTCATTCCCTTGAATTGAAGTCTTGACAATCATATTGCTAGTAAACTATAAAATTTTGAAAGCCGTATTTTTATTACTGCTCTTATTTTGACATGACTGGATTTTCAGTCTATGGGAAACTGATTTTGCCCGTATTTCCCTCATATGTTACTGCTTACTTTTGTGCTGTATTTTCCTCTGCCTCATCACACTCCATTGGCTGCTGCTTACAGGAGTGGGAATTGTGAGAATCGTGATTATCATTATACCATTCATATAAGTGACTGTGAAGATGGGAGGGTGACAGGTACTTGACTGTGATTTCAGTGATAATCCATATGCATTTTTCTTTAAGATATGGCAAAGTTTTACTTCCTTTACAATTTATTCTTCTCAGACTTCTGTGAAAGATTTTTTTTCTCATCTTTTCAATTGAAAAGTCACTAAGTTGAAATCTTTTGGTGCAATACAGGTAGTCCTCGACTTATGACCACAGCTGAGCCTAAAATTTATATTGTTAAGTAAGACATTTGTTAAGTGAACTTTGCCCCATTTTATGACCTTTCTTGCCACAGTTGTTAAATGAATCACTGCAGTTGATAAGTTAGTAACCATTGGTCAGAAAGTCACGAAAAGCGATCACATGACCCAGGAGACAGCAAAGGTCATAAATATGAACCAGTTGCCAAGCATCTGAATTTTGATCACATAATTATGGGGATGCTGCTCAGGTTGCAACTGTGAAAAATGGTCATAAGTCACATTTTCAGCACCGTTGTAACTTTGAATGGTCATTAAATGAACTGTTGTAAGTTGAGGACCACCTGTATTGCAACTTCTTAGATCTGTCTCTTATCAAATTTGAAATCACATAAGCTACATATTCTAAATAATAGTAGTAATGAGCAATTATGTCAACATATCTTAACATGAAGTTAGAAGGCTCCAGTTGTAATGGTGAGCAAGTATGATTGGTATTATATGGTGCTTCCCCTAACCGCCCCCCCTCCCAAAAAACAAAACAAAACACCAGGTACTTCTTTTCTCTTGAACATGGCAAATCCTATGATTGTTCTGGCATAATTTATTCCTCTTTTCAGTTTTTTTCAAACTGGGAATTTTCAATCTCAGAAAAAACTTTTTTTTTTGGAAAGTGGAGTTTAGAAGAACTGTGCCTGCATACGTTGGGGATGCTTGTTTCTTATCACCTTC
>JANHFL010001283.1:177472-190670 GCA_032468155.1 Oxyrhabdium leporinum
AGGAAGTAGATGAGCTTCCTCCAATATATGGGTAACCAAGTCTCCTCACAACGAAACACACACACACACACACACACACACATATATATATATATATATATGTGTGTGTGTGTGTGTATGTATATGTATATGTATATATATATATATATATATGTGTGTATACACACACACACACACGTAGGGATATAAGTTGAATTCTGAGTCACATAGTAAATTATAGGGTGATTCAAAATGTTTAGTAGATTTATCAGAGAGAAAAGCTGAATGCTATGCTGAAATCTGATGTGTAACTTCTGAAAAATATTCTCCCTCCTAAAAGAGAGTTCTGTGTTTTCATCTTAAGTTCAAGAATCTTGAAACTTTGTGTTGTGGAGTTTTGGGAGTTGACCTAGAGCAGGAAAGTTCATGTGGCACATCTTTCCACCATTCTGAAATTCCCTGGTTGTTTTAGTTTCAGATGTGAAATTCCCTTGTGATGGCTACTTTGGGATTTAACTGAAGTCTGGGAAGTAAAGAAGGCTTGACAATTTCTAACTAAATAAGAGCCCGAGCATCTCTGTCCATCCATGGAAAAAAAATTCCCTTCTCCTTGGGGAGGGCTTTCAGAAGCAAATGTTCTTTCATCAGACTGAATAAGAATGGGTAGAAACCAACAATCATCATCATCACTAACAGATTTGCTCTTCTGGGTTTCCAACAATGGCCTGCCCGTAAGCCAAAGAGATTTGCTTAATCTCCTTCTTCTTTTGGTACTCATGTTTGTCTCATTGAGGGTCCTCTACGTCAGCCTTTGCGGTAAGTAAATTACCAGCGAAAAGAAGCATCTTTTCAGTCTCCTTTTCTCCCTTCCCCTTCTCTAGGAGTGTGGAGTCTGGGTGGAGAAAGTATCTGGTGAAGTGTACCAGAGCGGACAATAGAGCCCACTGCTTTTTATGGGTGAACATAAATACAATCTATCATACTGACAGGCCCTTGAAAAGCCCAACTGCACTCTAGTCAAGCAACAGTCTAAAAGCAATTAAGCCAAGAAGGCTAGCAGATGCAGGCATACCCTCCTATTCACAAGAAGCACATAACATTGTTGCCGTCAAGTCTCAAGGCTCCTGAGCGGTTCAGCACTCTCTCTCTTCACATTCCTTGTCTGATTACCTTGCTGTCCTGTTTAATCTACAGACCCACCATGCTGGCTATCTGTTGCATTTTGCCTGCAATGCAGAATGTTGCTGGTTGGGCTGATAACCAAGAGCGTACAGAGAGCAGGTGACAACCCCTGGCTTTATTATCTCCACCTTGACTAAATTTGCTTCACTCAGGAAGGAGGAGGGAACATACTCAAAGCCGGGTGGTTTCTGTAGGGATATTTTTGCATCCCTACAAAATTGGTAGCTAGGACTGAATGCTTAATATTGTACGGGGATGCAGTTATGAAGCTGAGGTGATAAACTCTCTCTTTTTAATTGATTTTTTCCCAATAGGGATAACGTGATGAAATGTGTGAATTCTATTAAGAACCTCTCTATCAGTTACATGCTTTTTGCTCTGAAATAAGTTTTGCAACAAATCGAACAAGGTTAGGACCCATAATTATAGTGCTCCTTCTCTTGCGCAGAGTGCCTTCCTTTTCAAAATATATATTCTCCCTCACCTATCCATACATTTTTTGAAACTGTAGGCATCTTTTAAATTTAGTCTTACAAAGCCTATATAGCACAAAGTTTTCAGCTTCGGTTAAAATGAAACACACAGAGATTCCATTGGTGCCTTCTGCTACAGAGCCACTGTTCATTTCCCTTCAACATTCAGCACAAGGAAACAACCTCAAGTCCTCCATATATTTTGAACTGCAGTTTCCCAGCAGTTTCCCTTCATCATAAAGCATGTAAGAATGCACATTTAACCAACATCTGGAGGCTTACAGTTTCCTTATTCCCCTTAGCATGTAGATATGCTTCATCCATACTTTTTAATCAGCCTAGGACCTTATTCTCTACACAGAACAAAAAAAAAAATAAGGAAGGGAAAAGTATTATAGGGTCCTTGGTGCTCTTGAGCTTAGTTGTTTCTTGCAGACATTTAATTAACTAACTAAGCAACCTCATCAGGGAGAAGTATATTCGGGGTTATATCTTTATGCCAGTATGCTCTATGTAAGATACACCATGTAATCTGGTGTCCAATTCATTACCTGAAACACATTTGATCACATTACATTTAACCAGTGTAGGTTGGCAACATCACATCCAGTATCTAGAATTCAGCATAGTAAGAATGGGAAGATCAGATTGTAGAACCTGTCATTAGTCCTGCAACTGTCTGCACCATTCCCCACCTTCCACATGGGCACTCTCACTGTAGATCAGGTAACACTTGCTGTCACTGCCTCTTACTCAGTTAGTCATCAAATCCTGTACAACACTTGCCCTGTTACACTACAAAATGCAGAAGCCAGATGGAAACAAATTGTCACGTGCAAAGCATATACGTCACAGAAGACCTGCTTTATTTTGAGACAGACCAATCTGCAGCAGGTCTTTGGAATTTGGGCAGAGGTTTTTCCAACCTTACCTGGAAATTGCAAGAATTTTGAACCTGAGTCCTTCTTCCTACACAGATCTCTCCTGGATTAACAGGCCCTAAAACATAACTTCCATATATCCTCTTCCCCAATTCTGGTAACTTTTAAGACAGTAAAATACCAGTGTGGCTTGAAATATTTGAAGTGACTTAGAATTTCTCCAATTAGGTCAATGAGTTTCCCAAGGAAACACATTTATAGACTGAAAGTTCTTAAATAATAAAGCAGTGTAGCTCCATCATATTTTTTGTTTTGTTTTATTTTTAAATTACTAACTGGGACGTGTTGGCCACACTATGAAATGCGAAGGAGGGAGATTGACCCAAAACCTCTTTTGAGTTGACCTCAGACCTACACAAGGAAAGTAATCTACTTCTATTCTTTTTCATTTCCTACTGAAAAGAAAAGCTCATAAGCTATGGAGCTTCCCAGCAGAAATAAGAAAGCAGTTAAATTGAAACTCTACTTCACTTAAACAGCAATCTAACAGTTTACCTGTCTGCAGTTCTCCTACTCAAAAAGGATAAACACTCCTTCCTAAGCTGTTTGAGGTTACCTGTGATTTCCCACAGAAAGTACTGGGCCAGGTAACCCAAACTTTTAAATATTGAACTCAATTATCTATTTGTTGTGGAATATATGACATATAAATATATCTCTTTAGTATTCCTGTTTTAATATGGAAGACATTAAACAAAAATCATGAAAGTGCTTTAGCCTGAGCTACTGAATACAAAGATGGTACTTAACCTTGATGATCCACCAAAGGAAAACAGCTTTGTAGTAGCACCACTTGACGATACACTTGTCTGGCTCACATGGAACAAAGTAGACTTCAGATTATGACTTTTTAAACATTAATTCTGATTTTACACAGAACTATAGAATCCTACTTGGAAGCATACTACAGGAGTTAAGTGTTAACTTTTTTTCAAGCATGCCCCAACTTGACATTCTCCAGATGTATTTGGATTTCCAGTCCCAGAAATTTCTGCCAATTTGAAGACAAATTGGAGTTTTAGTTCCTATATGAGGATGGAGTTCAGATGCTATCTGCCATAAGTAGTCAAACTGATATTAGTCAGAATTAAGAAAAGGGTTGCTAATTTTGTTAATGCTGCATGTGACACTTCAGTGAATTATTTAACTATCTAAACAAATATCTCTCAATGCTTAGAGAATTACTGACACGTATACATTGATTGATTATGTGCCATTAAATTGGTATCAACTTTAGATTTTCTCCAGGACGATCTGTTCCTTACCTGCTTCTTCAGGTTCATGCCCATGGTTAATACAATTGGGTCTATCCACCTCACTGCTTGTTGTTCTCTTGTCTTTCCTTCCAACTTTCTCAACATTACAGACATCTCCAGAGAGTAGGTCTTCACATAATGTGTCATTAACATAATTTGAGTCTTTTCATTTGTACCTTGAGTGAGAATGCTGAGTTTTGATTTGTTTGATAATCTTGGCTTTGTGATTTGTTTTCTTGGCTGTCCATGATATTCTCACAAGGCTGATCCAACACCAAAGTTCAAAAACATCAATACTTTACTGCTTTTTCAAAGTCCAACTTTCACTTCCATAGTTGTGGAAAACATGGAAAACTATTGCCTGTATGATTCAGATTGTTGTCAATATAATGCCATGGCATCTGAATACCTTCATTGGTACCCTGCCAAGTGGAACATATTTTGTTTATTTGTTTGTATCCCACCTTTGTATTTTTCTAAACCACTCAAGGTGGCAAACATATACAACACATCTTTCTCCTCCTATTTTCCCTGCAACAAGTCTATGAGATGGATTGGTCTGAGACTGACCAAAGTTACCCAGCTGGCTTTCATGGCTAAATCAGGATTTGAACTCATGGTCTCTCACTTTCTAGTTTTGGTGCCCACTAGACCAAATTGGCTCTCTATATTATTATATCCCTTGATTGCTGGTTCATTTATTATTGATAGTTGATCCTAAAAGGCAGCAACTTTCCACAGAATTAATAATGTGCCTATGTCTTATAATCTGCATAGTTACTGTTTTCCAAGACCTTCTGATAATAATTCTGAATCATGATTCTAATAATTCTGAATCATGATTCAGTCTGGTGTAATTCGAGACAAGAATATTGTTATGCCAAGTTCACCCTTCTGATTCTTATTTTTGAGGAATGGGACACCATGGGGGAATAGTCCCCATATATTGTATGAGGCATGGACTATTCTCCATTTCATTCATAAGGACATTATGGGCCATATTACCCTGGATGATCCACAGTGAACTCTTCTGCACAGGAAGATATCGGGGTGAAGAAGAAAGACTCCTTGTAATTAGCTATCACCTTCATTCAATTCTAATTCTCAAAAACTAATTTTATCATTTTATATGCTCTGTTCACACTTTATGTTTAATTATGCTTAGGTTCCGTAACATTCAGTGGGAAATCAGTAAAGGCAGATCTAATTCTTCCACTTGAAATCTGTGAGAGGATAACATCGTCTCACCAGATTAACAAAATAAGTACAAAGTCTATTTATAGATTATATTTATGAATCTGGAAGAAATAAAAGTGACCAGCTGCAGTATTTAAATAGACAATTCATTCTCCTTTGCTGGCTAAAATGAGCTTGGCAGAGCAAACAGGGTATCTTGTTGGATCACATTTAGAGTGGGGGAAAAAAAGCAAACCCCTCCTCCCCCTCCCCCCAAAAAAACCCAAATAAACTTTTCTTTTTTGGGGAAAATTACAGGGAGGCTGATACTCTGTGTGTGTCTGTGTGTGCCAGTGTGCCAGTGTGTGGGTTTGGTAGTGTGGGTGTGGAAATTGAAATTCAGCCTGGGTAGAAGCACATTTGAGAAAAAGAATGGAGACTTCAAAGAGACCCCACCTTAATTGACCAACTATAAAGGAATCTGGGAAATTCCTGATACAGTTCCCAAGATTCTATATTTATCCCAGACTAGTATCTGCTAGGGAGCATCAAAACGTCTTCTTTTAATATTTATTGCATAATATTTTATTTTATTGTTAAGAATCAAAATAGATAATTGGCCGACGCACACCTAATCGTTACCAAATTATGAGGAGTGTAGATGGCTGCCTTGATCTCCTGGAAGAAAGCTTGATAATAAGTCTAGCAACACAAACAAAGAACTATTATAAAGGACATCAAACAAATGTTGAAGAGTGATTTTGGTTTTAAGTAAATGTCATCAAGGTATTGAATTGAAGTAAGGGCAAATGAAAAGCACTTTAGGCTGTCTATCCTGCTGCTTCTATGAAGAGGTTTCTTCATTGTGTGATCTCGGCTGGTCAGGAATCATACATAAAACAAGACAATGTCATAGTGTCACACAGCTAATCAAGTGCAATGGGATGACATCTCTGTAGGCAAAACATTTCATTCCATCACCTGCTTTTGAAATGATGAAAAGAAATGGTCACGTATTTCTATTGTGCGGTGAATCCGCCGATTTTTCTGTTGCCGTATTGCATAGGAATAGTGAACCTTGCAAAGTCTGCTCATATTAACTGATCACCCCTTGGGATAGATATCTCACCTGGCAAATGCTTGTACCAAAGTATTATGAAAATTCTGTTTCTTTGTTTTTTGTTTTAAAGTAGTAGGAGTACTTAATTTTTAAAATTCACAAGGTGCTTGAAAGCTCTCTTCAGTTTTTCTTAATTTAAAAAGAATACTGCTGCATTAATTGTGGCAATGTTCGTGTTGTCATGATTTCGCTGATAGCAAAATAGCTAAATTTGTTTTTGGTAGCATCCATGCCAGAATCCTTTAAAGCTGTTTACCGACCAGTCACTTAGCAACCATTCCAAGTTATGACAGCCCCCCCCCCCTCCCAAGGTACTCACGACCCATTTCTGCAGTTCTGATGGCCAGAGACATCTCTACAGTCACATGACCTCATTTTGGCTGCTTGGCAACAGATCCACATTTACTGCCCTTTGCAGCATCCTGCAGTCATATGACCACAATTTATGATATTTTTGCCAATACCTGAGGTTTACTTCTGGTTTTTGAGAAAAACACCCTGTATGAACAATGGGTTTGCTTAATGATCACTGCAAAAAAAAAAAGTCATAAAATTGGTTTTGTCACATGATGACACATTTTATGACTGTTATGACTCATGACTTCTAACCATAATGGGCAGGCTCCATTATAATCTTGTGGAAGTCTACTTATAGATGCACAGTCAATCTATCTTGAACTATGCATAAGGGGCTGTAATGTTCGATATGATGCACAAAATAGTGAATCAGTCTACAAGTTTGCTATTTTGGGGCAGGAAATTGTGGAGAACTCCATATTGGGACATAGTGCCATTCACCCAAGGCACAGTGAAAGGTCTATGTAGAACTTGACCAGTCTGGGGATGCATTAAACCAGTTGTAGAAACCATTCTTTACAGACAGTTCAGACCTTTTCATAAAAGGATGAAAACACTACTCACAAAGAGGCATCTCATCCAGTTTGAAAACAAAAACATCCCCATCAACCCACCTCCTAGGAGGATACAAGGTTTTCTGTCACTTTGATGCTTCATCCAGCACTGGCAGTGACTGAAAGAGATTTCTGGATGTGTTGGAAAAGATCTTAGAGGGAAATGATGTGAAACTCTTTGCTTTACTCTTTAGAATTGTGTGTGTGTGTGTGTGTGTCCGGGTGGGGGGAGCAGTGGGCTGCATGGCTTGTTGAAGCAGCTTTGAGGAGCTTATCAAAATGCAGCATCCCTTTTCTAAATATCTCTCAAAATATATACATGTTTGAATGGTGCAAGTTAAAATTCCTTTAGATAGTTGTGGGTTTGGAACATGAATAGAAATCAGGTTCACTCTAGACCAGTGTTGATCAACCTTGGCAGTATTAAGGTGGTTGGGGGACTCTGGGACTTGAAGTCCACATATCGGAAAGCTGCCAAGATTGAGAATCACTGATTTAGGCTGTTTTTTTGCGGAGAACTGAGCAGATTCATCCACTAGGTGGAGCCTAAATTCTTCAGCCAGTGAAGTTAATCATTATTTGCCTTATTTTAAGATCCACAGCTTCTACTTCTTCCTTCTTTTTCACCCCTTTCTTAACTTAGGAGAAGTCAGTTAGCAAGTCAGAAAGTGAAACAGTCTGAGCATCTTGTATTCTAGGCTATGGTATATTTATAAGCATCTTCCAAGATGTTGATTTTGGTTCCAGGGTAAGAGTGGATCACGTTTAGTGTGCATTAAAAAGTCACACACACAAAATAAATGAGGAGCTATCCTGTTAGGACAGATCAATTCACAAAAACATGCCCTCTTTGAGAGTCTTTGTTTAGATTTCTAATACTTAGCTAGAAATGTAAATAAAGTGACCTTCAGTTGACTGACATCATACTATATTCTGTTGCCAGAGATTTAAAGGGCCAAACTATAGAGGGGTGCTTTGTTGGTTGTTCCAGGACTGGATATGGCCTTCAATTTTTAAACTTCTCTCGGAACAGGCTGCTGAATTTCACTATCATGACTGGTCAAAAGTGTGGGTGAACTTTCCTATAATGTTGAATACATAAAACTGTGAAGTTTGCCACAAAATAACTTAGCTAAAACACAATTGAATAGTCTGGCAAGAGCAAGATTATGCAAAGGTTTTCTTTTATTAGCCCATATCTACTTCTCCTTGACACCAAAATATCTCAAGGGTATTTCTGGCTGCCAAAAGATTGCCCATTACAGGCTTGTTCAAATGGATGTATACAGTTCCAAAAAACATTGCAGTCTTATGAAATGTACCATTTGCTTTCCATCAGGAACATCTACCTCAGATGTACTCCCCATCATAGTGACCAACAGGTTAGGTGAGACTGTGAAAAACAGTTTTGACTTTCTCATTTAATTCCTGCATATTTTCATTTTATATCATTAGACTGATGTTATAAACTGTGTTGCCACTCAGAGTTGTTTATGCAAGATGGGTGGCCATGTAAATTGGGGAGAAAATGGAATATTTATATATTTACTTTGTGGGTTTGCAATAAATCATTCAGTTTCCCAAAAACTGAAACCTTCAATTACTTACAATCTCTTTGTAGACATTTGACTATCATAGATTCTTGTGGATATATTTATATTTAATATGATGGGTTCTGGAATGGTAAGCTGAGTTCAAATCCCTCTTTGCTCAACCTTCTTTCATTCTAGAAACTCATTATAAGAAGAGTTCCTTAAATCCTTTTGTAGAAGGAAAACTGCATTTGTTTATGGTAACCATACATCCTTAGTTTATATTTTATTAAAAGGCATAAGAGAAAATGCTGAAGCGACATGTATGGAGTGGTTAAACCAGGGTTGTCAAACTCCTGGTCCGTGGCCTGGATATGTCACATGCTGGCTCATGTCCACGCTCAGTTTAGCAAAGGGGGAAAAAGTCCCAATACATCACGTGATGCCACTATGACGACGTGAGTTTGACACCCCTGGGTTAAACTGATTAAAAGAAGATGAAGCAAGGTGGGGAGGGATGAAAAGTGATTATGCAGATGGCAGTTACGTGTGAGACAAATTACCTCATCAATTAGCAATTGTGTTAAAATATGTTTACTAAGACCTTCTGAGGTAGCCTGGAATCTTTTAATATATGAGTTTGTCTCTCTCTTGCTTTATGATGCTGATATAATTTCATTGTTCTAAGATGGTCACTTGGAAATCTATAATTGAGTGTTCGTGGGGATTGTTGATGTTGATATTCCTTTAATTTTGTTTTGAATCCTGATGACAAACTTGGGTTTATTCACGAATAAATTACGATTTGTTTGCCCAATTTAGAATCTAGAGGGGCATTACTAGCAGATGATGGTATATCACTCTTGAAGAAGAGCATCTGAGGGCATCTAATCCTCTGTGTTAAATAGATATCTAGATTTGTTGTGGGGTCTGGCTCCCAACCTGAATCTTTTTTCTCTTGGTGCTTGTGAGACTCTGGTTTCAGGTTGTTTGTTTGTCAGTATGCAAGTATGCGTATGCCACTCAGTCCCTAAGAAAGTGTTGTCTAACCCTAACATTTTTTTATTAAAAGGCATAAGAAAAAGATGTCTCCAGTACCACATTCTACCAACTTCTATCTTCAGATCCCAGAGCAATATATTAGAAACTACAACACAATTTCAGGAAATAATTTTTCAAAGACTCAAGGACTCACAACAGTTATCTACATGGAAACATATCAGGAGCCCTTCTCAGGCAATTTTCTCTACTTCCCAAAGTACACATAGGAAGTAATTTTGAAAAACTGTCTTATTATTGGAAGACCACATTAAAGAGTTATGTTGCATTGTCCTATTTCCACTGATCACATATATAATAGTGTGTTTCTTGTTAACCTGATGTTTTAAATAGTATCAATTTTTAATAAAAGTACAAGCAATCAGAAGTCATATGATTTTTATAGTGCATAAACTGTAAGAATGAATGAATGCACATCTGCTGACATATGAAGTGGGCATATATGAGTAAAACATCTACATCACGGGTGTCAAACTCGATCGCTTCACAAGATGTATCATGACGAATCATGACATTTTTTGTCTTTGCAGAGCTGAGGTGGGCATGGCCTGCTCATGACACATCCAGCCCACAGGCTGCCAATTTGACAGGCTTGTTCTAGATGAAAAGGGATCCTAGATCAATAGGAATTCTCCTCTTATACAGAGGGATTTTTTTTTACAGCTATGTTCATATAAGACATTTCATATACCTCCTACAAAGATCACGGGTGTCACGGATATCAAACTTGCAGCGGTATCGTGATGTTTTTCCCTTCGCAGAGCTGGGGTGGGTGTGGCCTGCACGTGACACATCCGTTCTGCGGACTGCCAGTTTGACACCCTTGACTTAGATGGTATGGCCTGTATATGCCTTAGTGTCATTGATCTTAACTTTCTTACACATATATAAAACAGTTCTAATATGGTTTCAAATGCACAAGGTGTTTGCTCATGTTAGCTAGTTTTCAATCTGCTCAGCCAGAGGACGCACACCATCTGATTTGTTGTTGTTCTTGTTGCTGAATCCACTGCAGTTTAACATGCCACATCTGAAGACTTTTTAGAAAGTTTTCAGGTTTTAGAGAAAGTTGAGCAAAAGTATGGAAGAAAATGAGAGAGTGCTTAGGTAACTTTATCTCTACTAGGGTCTTATATAATTTGAATCCCAATGCTAGGTATTTAGTTTAGAATCTTCTCTGATTTATAGGCGTGTTACACTTTAAATAAAAGAATACTTAGATCGGTATTAATCAAGAGATGCTGGAAATATTTTCCATCAGTTTTCCATGATATTTACTTATTTCATCCTATTTATAATAAACTTGAATAAGTACAAAAACATGAATATTTATATTAAAAACCTTAAAATCATAAAGGGTACAAAACCTATTTATTAGTTATATACTGTGAAGCGAAGACAAAGTATTTTTACAAAAGACCTAAAGAATGGATTCATAGCTTTTGTTTTTAGGCCATCAGTGCTTTTTGATTAATTAAATACCTCAGAAATGCACTTTGATAAAAGGACAAAGCATGGATTAATTTGCTTCTAAACATTTATTGGATAATTAGGTGAATTGTGAGAATATTGATATCAGGGAAATGTGAATTAGTTCATAGGCCAAGATACATTCTTGCTTCTTGTAAAAAACAAAAGAGAGAGAGAGAAAAAGAGAGAGAGAGAGAGAGAGAGAGAGAGAGAGAGAGAGAGAGAGAGAGAGAGAGGGAGAGACGGAGGGAGTGAGGGAGAAAGAAGAAACTAAGACTTTTTTTTTCACTGAAAAGAATAAGGCAGATATTTCCCCAAAGGCCCAGCTTTCCATTACTCTGGAAGTTCAGACTACTGAACTGACAGTCTAAGTTTACCATCAAAAAATTGCTGCCAGAAAATATGAAAATTATCTTGAGGATTTATTTTTTTAAAAAAATTATCTGCACAAATAATGAAATATGTGTCTTTCCTTCCATGGAGTTCCAAGTACTTGTAAACAATTTTGATAAAGTTCCTCAACAGAGTCACAGAAGAAACAAGCAGAGCAATAAAACCACCAACTTTTTAGTACCTGCGTTCACTGGGGGACAATGCTGACAAAGCTAAACATTTTAAAATAAAGATGAGGCAGAGCTACATGTCTCACTTTGTGTTTTTCTCTCTGTGTTAGCTTTTTTTTAAATATTATTATGATGACTCCTGGCTGGAAAAAAAAGTTTATAAAAGGCGAAATGCCATTTGTGCCCAGAGACTGTATGTTCCCATGGCAAATATATGGAGCTATAGTTTTAGTAAGATGAATGCAAAAGTGATGGGAAAATATTGACATATTTGCCTTCCAAAGAAAAACAGAAATGCTTGGTGGTGCAACTATCCGTTAGGGGCACAACCTTTAAAAGCTTTATTTGTTATTTATCCATCAGGCTTCTATCTCTCCTTTTTTCGGGAGCTCAACACTCCTGAAAATGTTCCTTTCTCCAATTTTCCTTGTAACAATTATCCTGTGACCATGTTGAAGTCACTGAACCCCCATGGAATTCCATACAGGGCAGTGATCAAAGGCAAATAGCAGACTGTGTATTGTCATAAATTCTGCCGCTTTTATACATTTGTGTCTGACATTTTGATGCAAGTGCAAAAGGATGGGCTTGTGTCATGACATCACCATGCAAATTTCATCATTTTGGTCTCACTGCAGTTAGGAACCGATGCCTATGTTTTTAGGGCTAAAGGTAGATTGGATCTTGAAACGCCCTAACCTTAGCCGAATACCTAAATGGCTGCACTATCTTGCCCTAAGCATTGATGTCACTGAGAAGCTTAAGGACCTTCTTTTTGCTCTTGTTTATGTCTGAATAAAACGTATATTATGCAGACACGCCACAAAGCATGAAAAATATAATTCTATCATTCTAAAATTTAAATCTTCTCACACTGGTCACTTGAATAATTTGACCTAGTTGGTGCATTTAAAGCTGCAGCTACTTATTAACATAACTATTTTGTCTGAATACTGTGTGATCTCTGCACTGCATTCCCAAATGCGTTGGACAACACTGTTAAGGACGTTCTTCTATACTGTCACTCACAGCATATTTTCATGTCCCTGGTTGTTTGGCAATACAAAAGGCAGGCAATTTTCAACGCCACTCCTTTGAAAAGGACAAAAGCTCCTTTGTGTGGGGCTATCTGCTGATCACGTTCAAATGCTCTTTCTTTTATCCATGTAATTTTTTAGCTATGCTTGTCTGTAGGATACTTCACTTTCGCTGAACAAAGGCTCTCCCATTTTATATATTGTCCACAAATCACAGCACTGGTGCACATCATACGTTTTTTTTATTCCAAATAGAATAATGGCAGATAATATAACACATAAATACATAATTTGTGTATTTATGTGTTATAAGTACCAATACATAATTTGTGAAGCAGATTAATTTTTTTGCTGGTATTTTTTGAATCATTTTGGTGGTTTAGTTGGATGAAGACAATTTCGATACTCTTTTGAAATACCCTGAAGACATGGTTTTTCCAATGGGCCGGGGATCCAGAGTAATATGGAGTACATCAAGTGGTTGGTTTGATTATTGGCT
>JANHFL010001283.1:207686-220582 GCA_032468155.1 Oxyrhabdium leporinum
ATTGCTTATAAGCTGTAAACCGCCCCGAGTCTTCGGAATGGGGCGGTATATAAATGTAAAAATAAATAATAAATAAAAAATAAATAGACAAATAAATGAACCGATGAATGCATTTTATACAAAATCTTGCTTTATTTTTGTTAGTAATTTATTTAGTGTTGTGAATCTAAAAGGCCAAAAAAAGTGGCCAAATCTGGATTGGGATTTTGGAAGCTGGTTCAAGTAAGAACTGGGAACATAACAGGAAAGAAGCAGCTTAGGATGCAGTGCAGAATTGTTCGATCAACAAAAGTGTAATTTACCAATCCCAAGAAGTGGCTATTCTACTCCTCTTTGAGTGTCTTCTTCTGGGCATCAATTACTCTTTAAGAAGCATTTCATGAACTTGAATGAGTTCAGAAAAGGGCAATAACAAGGAATCTAGATCAGAGAATCTTGAAATGAAGCCCATCTGTAAGGGAATCACACAGAAGATCAATAATTCCACTCTTTTGTTCAGGAAGGAAGGAATTGGAATAAGTTATAGGAAGCTAGATTCAAATTGAATGTTAGAAAAAAAACTTCTTATCAGTAAAACTGACTTCCCTTCATTGGATATATTTACAGAGACCACCCATTTGTCTGAGATATATAATTTGGATTCCTAAATCGAACAATCAAGTTGTACTTGATATTCTAAATATAATAGATTTTTACAACTTCATGATTCTACAATGGTCAGTTATTCTCACAGTTTTCAAATTTTGAAAAAGAGACAAACCTGCTGACCAGAAGTTAAAACTACCTTTTTTTTGTTTACAAAATCACAGAATGGAAAGTTGCAGATTATTACCCTTACCTCATTCCTTCTGTTTAATTTCTCTCCTTTGATTAAGAGGTTTCAAAACAGGTTGTTTCCAAGTTTATTGAAAAAAGAATTCTCCACATCCAATTAACAGGGTTTCTGTAACTGCCTTGAATCAAGTAATTAAATGAAATACACAGAATATCCTTGTTTTACATGTCTCTGGAGGCAATCTGTAAAACTTTTTAAGGAAAGAAAAAACTCCCACACCAGTTGTGCATCTCTTTGTTCTTCACAGACCAAAGAGCTGTTTCATTGCTGCTGCAGAAATAAGGGATCTTGAGGAAATTCCTCATGACATAATTCAGCATCTAAAAAGATTTGAATTTTAAAAAAATGATTATTTCATTAGTAGGAAACCTGGTGATTTAAAAAACAACAACGAAGGCATGCTAGCTTGGTTGCATAAGATGACAACATCTAACAGAGGGGACCTGGAATGTACCTACTGTGCCAGAATGTACTGAGTGGGTAGAAAAAAAATGTGGATAGGCAATCCCTCAAGTAATTCTGCTCAGCTCTATGCCGTGAAGGACTTTATTTACAACTGACACTTTCAATTATACCTGGAAGTCAACTGGTGGCCAGTGCAGTTTATGCAACAACCATGACACATGGGGATGATAAAAAGTGCCCATTACTGCCTACACCACTGCATTTTGACTGACTGTAGCTTCTTGATGGAACAGCAACTTCAGCCATTGGAATAGTCCAATTGTGAGGGTGTAAGTAACCATTTGAAGGACCTCTGAGTTGTAACAGATATACAAGATGAATCTCTGCAAAGATCTTCCTGGCCACAACTGCCACCTGTTCTTTGAGTAGAAGCTAAAATCCAGGAGGACACACAAGTTGTACACCAGTGTCAAAAGCAATGGTGAAAATATCCACAATCCTAGACTCTGAAATACCTATGGTCAAGGTGGTAGAATTTGCAGAGATGGGGAAAAGACAATATCCACTTTTGTTAGTGATCAGAATCCTTTTGTGGACTTTTTGCTGTAAATTGAAAAAAAAATGAGCTTGCAACTCATGATTTCATGATTAGAAAAGGTAAAATATGGAAAGAAGGATGCCACGATATAACCTTAGAGAGAGAGAGAGAATAAAATAGAAATGCATTTATAATTGCTGTAAAGAAGATCAGAAGTCACTTCTTTATATCTTTTTAAATATTTTTCTTTTCCTTAGTTTTTTTTAATTTTTCAATTTACTTATCCCTTTTCTTTTCTTTTCCTTTTTAAAAAAAAATAAAAAATAACTTAGAAAAGAAAAGAAAAAAGAAAGTGTGTCCAGTCCAGGGGTCAGTAGGGGCAAATACCCACAGCCACTCAATTTTATCAGGATTGAGTAGAAGTCTATTCCTCTCTATTCAGACTGAACATTCTCCAGATACTGTCTCAGTACATCACCCTTTTTACCTGGCCAACCTGGAGCTAAATATGCAGCTGTGTATCAGCTTATATTTGATACCGAATCCTGAACTGGTTCATTCAGCAGTTTCATGTGGATGCTAGAAGTGTGAACATTGAGCCCTGAGGTACCCCTTACTATGTTGAAAAATTCTTATTGCAAAAAGTCAAGATTTTTGCCAATACAATTTTCAAGCGGGAGATAAACTCTATACAGGAGGGAGAGAGGGCAAACTCTACTATCCTTGCATAAGCATCCCAGATAGGAGATGTTGTATGATGGCAAAGGAAGCTCTTATATTATTCTCTCCATTAAGGAATTTTCATACATTAGTACTATATTCAAAGGGAACAATTCTATGCCCCCCTGATAGCATCTAGAGGCTATATATATGCTAATTTTCTTCAGTCTTGGAGATGGAACAACCATCTCTCAACCCATTTTTCTGCTGAATTTTGCAGCTGACTTTTTCTGAAGGTGGGAAATACTCACATAAGAAGATCCCCAAAGAAATGTGCTCAGGACTGAGCCAGGGTCAGGATCAGGGCAAAAGGTGTTCAATACCTGATAGAGTCAATCCCCCTTGAGCTCCATCATGTCCCTCAAATGAGAGTGGGATTTAGACCAACCATTTCAGAATTTTCTCTCCCATTGCTTCTAGTGTGACAGAATCTATTTTTTTTGAACAGTTTTGAAAGAAGTTTGACAGATGCAAATGCACTTCAACAGATAAGTTTGCCTGAAGCTTCCTGTATATTATTAGCTATATAAGAGGCATGCTGGCAAAACTTTTCTCATTTCAGTACAAGAGAATGTTTGGATACAGGTTAATAGCATAGAAGTTCTCTCAAAAATCCACTGATGACCCTTACTTTAATGCTGCTTTAAAAAACAAGGATCATAAAACCATTTCTGTTTCTGCGACCCAGGTAAATCCTTTCCGGATTTATTAGTTGCTTTATCCATAATTTATTTCATAGCTTTTATTGGGGCATCATCATGCCAATTATAATCCTTGGCTCCCATTATTATTAATAAATCTTCATATTGTTCCCTTTTTTTTGCCTTTATTTTAATGTACAATATAAGCCAGTCTGCTCTTGCTGGCCCTTTTAAAATAGAGTGTACCTTCAACTAATAGTCCCATTCTTTGTTTTTCATTCAGAATATTGCAAGTTGTTAGGAGGGTTGAACAAATGGAAGAACTGAGTGTCAGTAGACTGCAGAAGTATGAACTCAACTCAAGAGTTAGTGAGTCAAAAGCAAATGTCCTGAGACTAGACTGGTCTATTACACTAACAGTGCCAGAGAAGTGAATGTTATTGATGTAAGACTGGAAGAAAGCAATGTAGCATTTCCATTCAGGGGATTGCTATATATATATCAATCCCCTGGATAGAATTCCTACATTACTATATATAGAGCCTGATTTCCAGAATGTATAGTAACTAGTTTTTTCTAGTATGTGTAACACAAATTTCAAAACTTGTCATTGAATCTTTGGCTATGAGCTTTCTAACTTGGGTATCTACCTGGATGAAATCTGATAACAGCAGACAAAATATCTTGTGATCAGGTGGAAAGGGCAATCTACATGGAGGGAAATAAGCAGTGGGGTACTTTAAGGTTTTGTCTTAGGCCCAGTACTCTTCGATATCTCATAAATGATTTAGATGAGGGAAAAGAAGGGAGAACTCGTCAAATATGCAGATGACACCAAGCTGGCAAGAATAGCCAACACCCCAGAAGATAGGCTCAAGATCCATATGGATCTCGACTGACTTGAACACTGAACCCTATCTAACAAAATGAAATTCAGTGGAGGGAAAAGTAAAGTCTTATACTTAGGCAGGAAAAACCAAATGTACAGGTACAGAATAGATGAAATCTGGCTCAATAGCAGTAACTGCAAGAGGGATCTTGGAATCCTAGCAGACAATCATTTAAATATGAATCAGCAGCGTGCTGCAGTCACTAAAAAAACCAATGCAATTCTAGGCTGAATTAGCAGAGGGACAGACTCAAGATCACAAAGTGTTAGTACCACTTCATAATGTCTTGGTAAGACCACACTTTGGAATACTGCATCCAGTTTTGGTTGCCTCAATGTAAAAAAGATGTTGAGACTCTGGAAAGAGTGCAAAGAAGAGGAACAAAGATGATTAGGGGGCTGGAAGCTAAAACATATGAAGAATGGTTTCAAGAGTTGGGTATGTCTAGTCTAGTCTATATCTAGTCTACCGAGAAGAAGGAGTAGGGTCACATGTTAGCATGTTCCAATATTTGAGAGGCTGCCCCAGAGAAGTGGGATTCAACCTATTTTCCAAAGCATGAGAAGGCAAGATAAGAAGCAATGGATAGAAAATAATCAAAGCAACCTAGAACTAACCTAGAAAGATAAATTTCCTGACAGTAAGAACAATTAACCAATGGAACAGCTTGCCTTCAGAAGTTATAAATGCACATCATTGGAGTTTTTAAAGAAGAGATTGGACAGCCATTTGTCTGAAATGGTAAAGGTCTCCTGCTTGAGCAGTGGATTGAACTAGAAGACCTCCAAGGTCCTTTCCAACTCTGTTGTTCTGTACTAAAGAAAAGAAGGCAGCTTAGAGGAATTATTGGCAACACATGTACTAACCCAGAAGCATTTATGGTTGCAAGGAGGGAATGATAACAGCCATGAATGTAGTTTTGACCCTACAATTAAAGCTCCCCATTTTACATGTGTTTCATGTTGACACATATACAAAATGGGTGGGGCTTTGAGTGTGATCCCGCAACCACCTTCTTGCCTGTTTTGACCTTCTCTACAATTCCTACTGCATGAATCCCCCTAATTGGTTAAAAGTAATGAAAATGAGCACTGCCATATAATAACTTCCTGCCTATGAGCTTTTAAGAAGAATGTTTGATTGGATCGACATCCTGCCTTCAATGAATATCTAAATATCAAGCAATGAGACAGTTTTGCTTGAAATTAAGCTGTTCATTCTCTGACTGGCTTCTTGTCCTAATTTATGGGATGTTGTTGTGCTCCAAAGTACTGCACCTGCAATAAATTCCCCACTCTGTGTTAAGTGTTCCAGAGCTCTGCAGACGCCTGAGGTTGTGACTTTATATCACATCTGTTTGAAATGGGGGAAAGTTGGGTTAATGATGTCTTGTACAGTGTATGAGCTGGCACTCACCGCACTAAACTGAAACAGAAAACTAATTACCAGCTTGGAGTTTTGCACATAGCTATTTTTCAAGCAGGAATAAGAAGTCAGGAAACTGATGTAGGAATCAGTACAATTCAGCTGAATGGCTGTGGAGAAAGTCCAGCCTGGGCATAGTGCAGTGGAGGGAAAATCCAGAAGCAATTATAACTGTTGGTTCATCAACTACAAACAGAATTTTAGAAATTTTAGAATACGAGAGGACCTCTGTTGGAAGCATCCAAAAAGTCTCTCAGCTTGTTTCTAATAAGGCTAACTAGTCAATACTGCCCCAAACACCAGATGCAGAGTATAACTCCACCCTCATTTCATGATACTGCTGGTTTCAAATAACTGGCATTCAGTGTTAATTATTTATTTGTTAGAGCTGTAGGCAGGAGCTCACAGCAGGATAATTACTGCAATTGTTCTTTCTATTTTTTGTTTCAAAACCACTGACTATAGCTGGGGCTGATAGAGTATGACTGGGGCAAAGTTAAGCAGCATGGACTTGACCCTGCATTTCCCTGCTCCTGGTCTAACATCTTAACCACCATGCCACACTGAGTTGTATGAATATAGAGTATCTAGTCAATACACATGAGATAGAAATTCTTCAGAAGGCACAACTTCCTATAGTAATTGAAGCTAAACCTCGAATAAAGCTGCATATGTTTGAATGACAGCGGCGTCACATTACGTATCATGATTTTTTCTCCCTTCGCTAACTGGGTGTGGGCATGGCCAGCACATGATGCAACCGGCTCAGGGGTCGTGAGTTTGACAGCCTTGATTTATGGCATTATAGAACAACTAATCAGTAGAGGCATTGGTCAGAAGGCAGGATTTCTGGTTTCAAGCCATTGCATGGCCCACTGAATGGAGACATTCTAATTAAGCTCCTAAAGATGGACCTAATGTGGTCACCATCCTCAAAGTGAACATGGTCATAAGGGGCAGAGACAAAATACAACCAACATTGGTTTAATTGCATTTAATTCAGTTAATGAAAACCAGTTATGACCCTCTCCTACATTATTTACCCTTTCAGTCATAGAAAAGATTAGCTTGGGGGGTGGAGGAGGGAGAAGGAGAGCAGTACAATCAAAGCTTAGGGAGATGGTGCAGCTCCAAGGCTAATTCATTTCCAAGGAGGCGTCAACTCTTGGAGGAAATCTTATTAAGTATTAGCTTTAAAAACAATCTTTCTAATTATAGACAATATTTTTCCTTCTTTGATCCATATAGGATATAGGCAAAATTACTAAGATAAACCAATAAGCACTACCCTGTTCTGGGCAAAGCTGGTGGAGAACTTTCTTCCTTGGTCAAAGAATTCTTGTTACCCGCCAGGGTGGAACTATAAGTTTATCATTTGAAAAAATCTTAACCTAAATCAATGTTCTCTTCTTTTCATATGTCAATGGTATTGAGATATGTTTTGCACTTATATGAAATGAAAAAAAAGAGAGAAAGATTGTACAATGTAACGAAATCAATGGTATTTGTAAATAGATCAACACCTGACAATTCTGAAGTCCTGGTTTGGAAAAGCAGAGGAACAACTTTAATACTTTGTTCTCTGGGGTACTGAGTGGTTGATATATTTCTCTGTTGACTCTAAATGGGATAACGCCACCAATAAATATATCACAGGTCTTTCAATAAAGGTTTTTCCAAGACTGTACTTTTTTAAAATTTTGAGTTCCTACCTACTCCAAGTCAGCCACTCTTTGCCAACTGTGCCTTCCTGTTTCACTCTGCGAAATTTCTCCTTCCTGATTATGAACTCTTCTGCTGGGCTATTTTTGAAACAATGGTAAATCTAGCCCCTTGCTGGCATGTCAAGGCCAAGGAAGAAGTTGTAGGATGAAGTGATATGGAAAATGCCTGATGGATTGTTTGTATTTTCTTGCTGATAAGTAACGTTGGTGTAGGATGGGAAATGCAGCCAGGTTAAGTTACTGAAAAGATGCAGTGTTAAGATATTTTTTTTTTAATGGGAATGCTGGTGAATGCAAGGAATCAATGCAGAAAGAAAGTATTTTCTCTAGAGTACAAACATAATTTTCCATGTGGATCAAATTAAAGCTGGAATGGGACCTTTTAAAAGAGGCATACTTGTCCATCTTTTTCTGCATCTATGTAGCAATAGCAATAGCATTAGCACTTAACTTATATATTGCTTCATTGGACTTTATTGCCCTCTGTAAGCAGTTTACAGATTCAGCAAATTGTCCCTAACAATTTGGGTCCTCATTTTACCGACCTCAGAAGGAGAGAAGACTGAGTCAACCTTGAGCTGATTGAACTGCTGCCAATCAGCAGAGTTAGCCTGCAATACTGCAATCTAATCACATTCTAACCACCATGGCTGTTTAACATAGTGTGGTTGGCCATACTTTTCTGTGCTTTCTTCAGCATGATGTTGGGAGAGAGGAGCCAGAACTATAAGAGGCTCACTATCATTCTTCGTAGATAATATCAGTTGGTCTCATCTTGACTGTTGCTGTATATTATAGGGAGATAACCCTAGCAGATGGATATTTTTCATCCTACAGATGGTATATGTGGAGAGATGAGGACCCCACCTGCCTGATTGTTGCATCCTGACTGATTAAATCCCTTCTCTTGCTATCATGAAAATCAGCCTTAACTACTGTTAAGAGCTTGGCTGTGTGCTGGATATATCCCTGCCTACTTAAAGAGGCAATTATAAAATTTAAATTGAAACATCCCTCCAAGAACTTGGGAAGATATCTGCAATCATAGGTCTGTCTCAGGTATGCCCTTCTTAAATAAGTTAGTAGAGGAAAGCAATTCCAAATGCATTTCATTGAAGCTATTTTTCGAATTCATTTCAGTCTGGGCTTCATTCGGGATATATTTTGAGACTCTCCTTGGAGAGGTGCTTTGCATGAAGTTTTGTCATATAAAAGGACTTCTTTGAATTTTTGTTCAGGCCTAAGGCATGATATTGTTCTACTGCCATAACACTTGTATTTTATGAATGGGTGGGCCAAGAAATTTGACACTTTTTATTTTCTTTCAACTTTGGCTGGTTCTCTTTCTCTTAATCTTCTAATATGGTAGAAAAATAAAACCCAAATAGTGAGTCTAGCTGGCCAACAATCATGTTTTCTTTTCCTCCTGTATCCTTGTTTGATAATACACTGCTTTTTTGCAATTTGAAGAATACTGGATCAGATGATAAATGTTACAAATCAGTATTTTTATTTGTAATCCTTCAGTTAAATTTGAGATAAGAAAAAGCAAGTATGCGCAAGCAAACACACCAATGCAGATAATACGGATAAGAATAACTATAGTTAAGAATTCTGCTGGAAGCATCATGAATAATTATAGCATTATGCTTATCTCCAGTCCTCCTGAGCAGATTCTGACTTCAGTTTCCAGGGCAGAAGGCTGAACTTTTCATTATCTTACACATTATGGGCACAAATTCACCCAACCAAATTCACCCAGCTAAGAGTCACCAAGGCTACATCTAAGCCGTACTCTTTCTTATCAAATCCAATAAACAAGGGAAGATTACATACATTTGCAATTAACAAGGCATTGTTAATAAGGTGAACAATTTCTTTGCAGTTTACAAGACTAGCCTTAACATTTTAGGGTACATTCTAACAGTATGAAATCTGGTTAGCACTGTTTTTATTATTTTTGAAACCATTTTCTCCAACCTTACCTGCACTGCTCTTAATTGCATGGATCTTCTTTTGCAAACACGCACATCCAACATCATCGTATAATGCATTTTGTACACAGCATTTTTAGGCATTCTTGTTTGAGCCATGAACTGTATCATAACACCCCCCCTCCCAAATGCAGATTTCAGCATATGACAGCATTCTGGTTTGCTCGTACATTTGCTAAGTGTGAATTGGTATGTGCAGCCTGAAACTTGAACCAATTGAATTTTTTTCACCCATCTGAACTTGCAGCCAGTCTTCTGGCAGTGCCTGTGGGGCAGCTAAGCAGCATGAAATGGATTACAAGTTATTTGCAAACCTCTGCTAAGCGTCCAAGAAGAAAACGATGCCCATCTTCTATGGTTTATTTACATTTACTATACTGTGTTTTTTTTCCTTTCTTTCACGTAAACTCCTGCCTTCTTTTTTAACAGGTAACTCAAAAAGCAGCAGAGCTTCCACTGTAAAATCATGTCTGCTACCTGGATGTTTCTTATCCCCCACCCCCATCTCCCAAATTCCCAAGCAGATGCTTTCAGGTGGGTTAATGCTAACTTGAACTGGTGTCATTCAGGAGAACTGTCGCTAAAGAAAGGGAGTATTTGCCAAATAAAAGGAAATTGCTCCAAGAATGAGCCCTCTTAAGGAAAGCTGATGTGGGAGAGAATAGTTAGTCCAGTGCTAAATAATTATTAAACATTATGAAATTATTATTTTACAAGCCCATTTGAAGCTTTTGCTTACTCTTTTGCATTATATTTCATTACTATTTTGTCTTTTTCTCCTAATTGCTTTCACTGTTTTTAAAAATCCCTTTTATTGAAGAATTTTATGCAACAATTAGAAATACAGAACAGAAACAAAATACAAAGTGCCAAAGAACAAGAAAAAAAATTAAAGATTAAAAAATGGGGAAGTGCAAGGATCTTCTTTGCAACAAATACAAGGAAATCAATAATTAAGATTTTCCCAGCTATACATAATTCACCTCTTCCTATAACCCCACAACCCCACTTTATCCAACTGAAAATCCAAAAATCATTATCCTTTCTGTCAGCAAAAAGTCCATAAAGGATTTCCAGAATTTTATAAAAATAATTCTTATATTAACCCCTATAAAATAAATTGGTTTTATAATCCTTCCTTTTGACTCTGGTAGTCTTAACCTTTGATTCATCAGGTGGTTGTTGAATCTCCATCCAAACTTTCTTTCTCGAAGATTTCCTCTGGGATTTAGGAGCTTTGTTTTGTAAACCCAACAGTGAGGTCTTGTCCAGTTCATTTTTCATCTCTTGACTTGTCATTTGTATTTCTACTCTAACAATCATCTCTGTTTTATAATCCTACAGTTTAACAGCTAAACAAAAGAATTTTGATGAAGTTTCATTTAACCATTGGTGCTCGAAGTTTGTGAAATGTATATTTATGCTTAGGCTAAATAGTACAAACAAGTTTATTTTCCACACTCTTATGTTAGTTGACAGATCAGAATTCGGGGCAATACATATCTCAGTTTCTTCCTGGTATTTTACTTATCAGAAAAAAATAAACATAAAAAGTGGCTTGGAAATTATATTTCCAGGTCATTTTGCAGAAGTAAAAAAAATGAAGGAATAACAGAATGTTTAACTAGAGAAAGACTGACTGATTTTAAATGAGACAGCTGGATAATGCTTTTCACTGTTCCCTTAAATTATTTTCTTCTGCTCTGATGATTTGAATGCAGATCTAGTAGGACAACCTGAATAGGTTACGTGTTCTTTTGGCAATTGCTGATTTTTTCTAACAAAAAATTGTCCTTGGAATTTATGCAAAACAGCCCCCAATCAAACTGTTTTATGCAACCCAATCTGTGTCTTTCTGAGAAGCATTACCACCTTTCTACTACTTGCATCAAATCTTTTATAACAAAGGTTATAAAACAAATCATAAGATTGGGTTTTTTTGTTTTTTTTTTAATATTGGAACCAATGATTTATGAATGATTGCATGAACTGGGTTTTTAATTTTTTGTATACACTTGATAATGGGGAGTTGATACACAGCAGGATTAAAAAGAATACAAAATTCCTAACATTTGAGAAATCAAGGGATGTACTCAATGCTGGAGTAGGACAGGGATGTCAAACTCAAGGCCCGCGGGCCAGATCCAGCCCACGGGTTGCTTAAATCTGGCCTGCAGGGCTACCCTGGAAACAGTGCAAGACCGGACCGCGGTGCCTCTGCCAGCGAAAACGGAACATGAGAGGGCCATGCGCAGCTCTCCTGAGCTCGTCTTTGCTGGCAGAGGGTTGCAGGAGGCCATCACAGCTGAAAATGGATCTCGGGAGCCTGTTTTTGCTGGCAGAGCACTCGGGCTACCACAGGCGCCCCCGACACGAGTGATGTTGAGCTGGCCATGCCCATCCCTGGCCATGCCCACCCCGGTCATACCCATCCTGGCCATACCCACCCAGCCACACCCACCCCGGCCCCCGAGGTCAAACACAACCCTGATGCGGCCCTCAATGAAATTGAGTTTGACATCCCTGGAGTAAGAGAACAATGTTATGTTTGAAATCCCACAAGATCATCAAAATCTTCTAAGATATTCCAGCTATTATTAATTTTATCTAAGAACACAGCAAATTGACGGAAATAAAACCTTTCAGCAGCAAGTAACCTAGGAGAAGGCTTTCAGTAATGGTGCGTTGTTTAAGAAATGTTGGTTATTCCCTACACTGGAAAGGTCAATCCCCAAAGCTAGAAGGTTGCTGAGAGGAGGATGCCAAGTTGGATTTTCTTTTCAAAGATGGTGTGTTTATCTCTGACTTCAGACAAGAGAATACAAGGAATCTTAATTGCTTTATTTGGGGCAATGATTTGTAAAATAACTATGAGGATTTTATTGTTTACCTCACATACATGGTCAGAAACTGACAATAGATAAGCTTTAGAGCTGTGCAAGCTTTGCAAATAATGCAAAACCAGGGCAGAGCATCAGTAATAGGATCCTCTGAATTTGGAAAACAAAAAAGAGTTGCTCAAAGCACAGAAAATGAGGGATATTTCAGTCTTATCATATAAGAGAGAGAGCCCTGTCTGTTTGGGAATCAAAGGGAGAGAAATTCAAATGACTCAAAGAGATTCTGCATTAATATACTCAGTAATACATGAGAATAGTGGTGTTCCTACCTAATTTCCAAAATTTTGTAGTCTAACCCATTTTTCTGGCATCAACAAGATAGTGCAAATCTTGTTTCTTGATCATGTCCCGCTCTTAGGAGCGTAACACATTTCTCTGCTACTCCTCAAAGCAGCCCATCTTTTTCAAGCTTTTGCCTAAGCCCAAGTGGGGGCAGGTGGGGGGAAATATATCATTTTACAGCAGTCCCATCTTTTGTTTAGGTTTGAGGCATTATATTATTTTCCTCGTAAATAAGCATACTAAATACTATAGCCCTAGGTGGTTAGAATTTATTTCATGAAATAAAATTCATCTCCCCCAACTGTTAAAAGCAGCCTTGAAATATGGCTAGCCTTGGCAATTTGTATTCAGTTACTTACCTGTAAGTAATCAAATAATTATAAAGATATTTAGATTAGAGGTTCAAAGCTACTTACCAAAAAGCAATGCAACTTCCTATAAGGTAGGCAAAGCTCGTGCATTGCCTTTAACATAGCCTTCCTTCCTTCCTTCCTTCCTTCCTTCCTTCCTTCCTTCCTTCCTTCCTTCCTTCCTTCCTTCCT
>JANHFL010001283.1:221903-237341 GCA_032468155.1 Oxyrhabdium leporinum
TCTATCTATCTATCTATCTATCTATCTATCTATCTATCTATCTATCTATCTATCTATCTATCTATCATCTATCTATCCATCTATCATCTATCCATCGTCTATCATCTATTAGCCTACAATATCTAATATGTACCTTGTTATTTTGCCCATGCAATATTCAAGGCAGTTCACAACCATTAGAAGCTCAAAAGCATAAGACATAAAAATAAAACTAGTTCAATTAAAATCAGTGATAGCATAAAAATACAATCAAAATAAGTTAATAATAATAAAAAAAAACTGAAGAAAGATATATTTTCTGTCATCTGCCATTGTTCTTGAAAAGAGGAAACATAATTTCTTGAAGAGTACCTTACATAGTGGGGAGGGGACCACTACTCAGGATGAAGTCCTGTCCCAGATCTAATGAGCTTCTGGTAAATGAAACTTTAAAAAGGCTCTCTTGACTCCTGTGACCTAGGACATCATTTTAAATAGCTCATGGAGACTTTATAAAGAAAATATTTGTGTAAGAATTATCAAATATTTCTAAGAATTATAATTGTATGATTATTCAAAATTGTGCAGGTTGTATTCCAATAGCCATTTCCCCAGGGCAATCACTGTAAAGCAAAACGGGGCTCACTGTACTTTGAGCAGACATATCCAGCATTGTTAATGATTGTATTAACTATGATCATACTATTTTATTTCATATGAGTCCCATGTGTTATATCATTTATTATTTCACAATATTTCTTTATATTCATACCCCCACTATAAACAAATGATCACACTCCAACATGGTGTAAATTTAGGGAATTTATTTTAAAAAGGTACACCAGAATTACAAACAGATGGGCTTTGCTATTAACCATTTTATATATATAAATATATATATATATATATTAAAAAAAAAAATCAAATGGCATGGGGAACTTCCAAAGACAAGCAACATTAATGAATAACCTTTCCCTCCCCCATTAATCCTGACATCATGAAGTCATTAAGCTCTTGAATCCGTAGTGAGTTAGTAAAATGCTCCCTCCCAAATATCTCATTGTATCTGGCACAGAGCCCAAGGTTCAATACACTTGTGTTCCTACTATTGCTTCTCAAATGTTGATTAAGCTTTGATTAAACAACATTTGTGTAAACTGTCTGCAGCTAGCTTGAGCGGCTTCATATTCTCCAGGAGGACACCCCGGGAAGCCCACTAGGCTGTTAGGATATTGTCTAATGAAAAAATTAATCAAAATGTACCAAAGGTGTGTACTGAATCTAGTTCATTAAAACTGGATTAAGTCTCTATGTGGATGTGCTAATTGACTTTAAGGGTGTGCTAGATTAGTTTAATTTGGCTACAAGAAGGGTTAACAGAAAGCTGTTGAATCTCAGTACATGGGGCTTACAGGGGAATCAGTGGAATGATCTAGTTTAATTAAAGCAGACCTTGTCTGTAGTCATAAATCTTCCATGATATATAACTATTGTCAAAGAGAACAGGGAAAAAAACAGCACTATATTTGTCTACAATAAAATAGCACATTATCTGTGCCATAAATACTAACCTGTGACGTGACAGCAGGTCTATTACATTTACAAGCCTAGTCAGGATACCTTCTCTCCTGATGATGATCCTGTATTTCATTCAATGGATAGGTGAGAAAATTCAGAGCAATAAAAAAAAACAAAACCCACCACACAAAGATGTAAAACTTTACTGTTGAAATCAGAATTGTCAAACTCCCGGGCCATGGGCCGGATGCATCACGTGCTGGCCATGCCCATGCCCAGTTTAGCAAAGGGGAAAAAAGTCCCGATACGTCACGTGATGCCTCTGTGATGACATGAGTTTTACATCCCTGGTTTAAATCATTACAACAAGGCTACCGTATCAGAGCCACAACAACTTATACAGCCGCTCAACTGAAATACAGTACAAAGTGTTTCATATCTATGCTCTGCTCTCTAGAGGTTATCTGGAGTTCTGCAGCCCAGAATTAACATTCCAAAGGTAAAGATCTTCTTCATTTATTTCTTAAATTAAATAAAACTGAGGAAGAAATATACTTCAGAACCTGAAGCAAGATAAGAGTTTATCTTTTTTGTACCTGCTCATCAGAAATTCAATCAATTTTTAAGAGAGCATCTCCTGCTAATGAGATTAATTCATGTTTCTCTGATAGTTAAGCCTTAAGCTACTAATGGTTTTAAAAGTTTAAACCTACATTTTATAATGTGCCTAGAAAACAACTGGCAACCAGTCCAGATTTTTAATATGAAAGAGCATAAATTCTAATCCTCTCTTAGGCATGGAAGCCAGAAATGGGCTATCATCAGTTTGCCTCCTTCATCTTCAGCTTGTGTAGAGTGGTTGTTACATTCAGTGCTTTCATTTAGGATGAGAAGCAAGAAACATAAATAAATAGCTGCTTTCCATGTAATGGCAGGAAGAATTCCGGTAGACTACATCATAATGAACTTTGTATTTCCCAAAAAATAAAAATTATTAAAAGAAACCCTTTTGCTTAAGTACATCACTTTAGAATAATTCCAAGCTTAATAGTTTTATTCATCTGCACAAGGATTGTTATTGAAAATGTGTACAGTGAGATTCCACGTGTCTTATAATCAGTGAAAATATAATACTTATCTGCAAAGAAGAATATTTTGATAATACACAGTGAATCCAGAATTTCTGCAAATAATTTAACCACATGAGACATCAATAGCTTGACAATTACACTTCCCTAATGTCTGAAGTGTTGTACTTTTAACTTTTAAATGCATCTGTGGCTCTTGATCTGAAATGCTTACTGATGATTATCCACTTGGTTTTATTGTACTCTATTACTTAGGATAGAATCCTAAATGTTATAGCAAAAATATTTAACATATCAATGTAGAAAATGCAAGCTGAGAATATTTCAAAATAGATTATATATATGAAATTAAGGAAACCTAATTCTTTTGGAATTTTTAAGCAAGCAATCTGAAACAAATTAACTGCTTATTAAGTATGGTTGATAATTAGTACTGAGAGAATAGCATTCTGAGCATCACTATTTTTTAGTCTTGTCCAAAGAGGGTGAAAACAGAGGACAATGATAATTGCAAGTTCAGCAGTTTTCTGTGTCTACATTTTTAGTTGGGTTATATGCAATTTCAGGGTCTTTATCTACTTTCTAGCTTCTAATTACATTAAATGCATTCATCCGAATTTTATTATACATCTTTCAGCTTACAAACCACATGCAAAACTGTATTGTAAAAAAAAGCCGGCGCAAGTGGAAATATATTAGGGACAGCTGTGCAGCACATGAACAAAGACAAATATAAGTTTTCTTGTCTCTGTGCACAAGTGTGTATATGCATATGTATGTATGCATGTGTATGTTTTAAATTTACAGAATGTGATGAGCGATGATAGAACTTATGAAAACTTTTCTGTGAAAATGAAAGAAACTCTCTTGACTTTACTTTCATCTTCATTTCTTGATCTCATATATAGCAATCAATGCTAATATGATTTTATATGTTTGTGAACTGTGTGCTGCAGTTTACCAATAAAACAACATAGGATAAAGCATGTTAAAGAAAATGTATATACAAAATGATGAGGATTATATGAATTCAACATAAATATTTGGAAAATTGTTTGCAAAAAATGTTTCTAAGAAGAAATGAGCAAACAATGTACTTTATAGACAAAGAAGTATCTATAATTAAAGAGAGTTACAGATACCCATGAGAATTTTGAGTAAATTCTTAATGGTTGGCCTTTGTACAGCTGGATTGTGGCTCCTGCCAGATTTGAAACAGGTAAGCAAGGATGGATTAGGGCATTAGGCTAATTTTTGGATAAGATATCATCATGGGGCTGTAATTCAAATTGGGGATTTTAAATAAAAATCCTGGAAAAAGGCAATGACAAAAATTATTTTGTACAGTTACCAAGAAACTTTCATAAACCTATTTATGGAGTTTTCAGGAGTGAAGTTTAATTTAAAGGAGACTTTTACCTAATTACTATATAACATGCTGTCTAATACTCTCAGTGCCAATTAGATCAGAGATAAGTAATCTTCTTTTGGTCACTTTCTTTACATTTCTGAAATCTCTAGAGAAAACAAAGCAAAATTAAGCAGGATTTCACTGAATGTTACACATATGCTTTCCTGTCAAATTGTTATATATATTTATGTGTGTGTGTGTGTATAATAGTAATTAGATTGTCTTAGCATATCTAAATATATGTAAACAATATTTGCCTGTCCAAACCCCATTATCAAATTCACCATTAGTTTCTGGGGGATAAATACAATTGTTAATGTTGTCGTTTTATATCTTTCCAATTGGAACTGGAGAAAATATAGCTGATTTTTTTTTAATGGATGAACGACCAAGAAATACATACTTATAATATGTATATATTTTAACTTAATTAGCAACTTATTAAGAGCCTTTGTGGTGCAGTGGTTAGAATGCAGTGTGGTTAGAATGCCCACTGCCAGGAGTTCGATCCTGATCAGTTCAAGGTTGGCTCAACTTTCCATCCTTCTGAGGTTGGTAAAGAGAAGACTCAGATTGCTGGGGGCAATATGCTGACTCTGTAAACTGCTTAGAGAGCGGTTTAAGCACTATGAAGCAGTATATAAGTTTGATTGCTATTTTCTTTATATGTTTGTCACTTTCATGATTTATTTACTCTAATATAAAGGTCCTTTGATGAGGAACACACAGAAACCGACAGAAAAAAAGTATCTAGAAATATGAAAAGAAGCAACTAGAAGAGGGCTGTCAAACATCCGGCCTGTGGGCCGGATGCGTCATGTGCTGGCCGTTCCCATGCCCGGTTTAGCAAAGGGAAAAAAAAGTCCCGGTACATCATGTGACAATGTGAGTTTGACACCCCTGACCTAGAAGGTCTTCATAACAAATCAGTGAAGCTTTAGATGTAACTATAAATCTACAGTTTGCAACTTTGCTGAAGTAAATACTGATTAATCACCCATCAAGCTAATTTGATATGCAATTTCTCTCTCTCTCTCTTATTTTTTTATAAGATGATACTCTTTGGGATTAGAGGAGCTTTTATAAGTCTACCCTCCATTCAAAATGAATCTCTACCATAATCCTTTGACAATTGGGATCAAATTTGTAGATCATCTCATGCCTTCCAGGCCAGTCCAACCAAATACTTAGGAAACCCTATAATAGAATCACCATGTATCTTTTCATGAAATAAGGGCAAAAGGTTGGGAGTTCATCATGAGTCTATTAACAGATGCTCAAATCATTTTTACAGACATTGACAGCTGAGTATTATTCCTGCTGTTCAGAAAGAATGGACAAATAAGAAGTAACATATTGCAGAAATGGAAATGTTTACATTATTCAACACTTGAATGATGGAGAAGTAGATTTTATTTCCTCTAATAATAGCTGGATAAAGCTGGACAGATTCGGGAATGATTTTTACAGCTCTCCCTAGACCCCAATTTATTTTTCTGTCAGTTTTGTAACAATCATTGACTTCTATTTGCAGCAGATGATGAACTGTCTCTTATAATAAAAAATGGAATCCTTGCTCAGAAAAGGGATACTAAAGCCTCATAAAATGGTCTGTTTAGAGTCATCAGGTGACAAACCAAGCTAAGGTGTTTCAAAACACCTTTTTTAAACACTCACCCATTCTAGAAATGTCCTTGTCTCATCTCTCAGTTCCTGAAGTATGTCATGAGACAGGCTGGAAGCAATATTCAGTATTATTTAATTGAATTCCTCCCAAAGTTAATAAAATGGCAACCTCTTCAGTAATATCAAGTCATATAAGGCTATACTATTCAAATGCTAAATCACAAAAAGCAAAGATGTTTCATCAGTGCTTATAGCATTTTGCCTGAAAAAAAGAACATGATCCAACTAATAATAAAATGAATCATGACCTACCCATCTCCTTCACAAAATATGGAACAGTGCTAACCCTAACTCTAACCCTGTCAGTCAAGTGTGCCTTGAAATGGCAAACTATCCATTCCTATTGGATGAAACAGACTTAATTTCCCTGGCAAAAGTCCTGATTCAAAGCAAAATGCAAACACACATAATGAACTGATCTAAAGCTAGAAAAGAGGGCATCATTAAATACTGTGATCTGAGGGTATGATAAATGAATTAATTAGAAGAAGGGAGACTCCCCTCCCTTCCCCAGGCCATCAATTCACCAATCTTCTTAATTATACGAACAATTAATTCCAAAACTTTCTTAAACAGAAAACATTCAATAGCCACACACTGACTGGAAATTTTGGGATTTGAAATCACAATGCCTCTTGAAAGTACCGTGTTACACATACAGTATGTGCGGATGCATACATATACATATATACTATGAGACAGAATCTCGAACACTAAATTCCTCTTGACCTTAGGGGAACTTCTATTACAGGAGCACTTTTCAAAACATAGCTCCTTCCAAGTAAAGTAGGAAGATGGGCTCGAGACGTTGTGTGAAACAGTTTTTTTGTTTTTTTTTAATGCGTTGAAAAGAACTATAATTTCTCTTTGGGAAATGACTCTGAAATCGGCAAAAGGAGAGTGCCCCTAATTAAGTGCAGCAGTGTATGTCTCTTGGGTTTAAGAAGGAAAAGCTCTCAGACTTCAAGTCTCCTTACATGGACTATTTCTTTTGATGGTCTTTGGCCTTGATTCTATCTCCCCTGAAAGAAATCTGTTTCCAGGATCTCCTGCCAAACTGTCTTCTCTTCCGTCCTAGTCTAGTATATTTATGTTTGACTTCTTTGGAATGCTCTTTTAAGCATTCCCTTTGCTTTTGGCCATCAATTTGACACCCCTCCTTCCACTCAGTTCTCGGCTCTGTCTCTTTGTATTGTCTGTATCTTCTCCCTAGCTTCAACATTCCATTTCATCACCTTCTGAACTGACTGACATTACCATAGAATTACCACATGGGCTTCTTACGTCTGTCGGAACATCCTCGACTTCTTAATGTGTACTATGGCTGTCAAATGTGCAGAAAGTTTTACTTGTCCCTTAAAAGGAGAAGAAAGGCAGTGAGACAGTTCTAGCTTTAGATGAATACTAGTGGTGGAGGGTGGGAAGCTGAAGATAAGAAGTTATATTTCATGCAGAACAACAAAGCACACGATATAAATAGAATGTGTTAAGGGTACAATTTAAATTTCATTCAGCCACTTTGTTTCTATCCTTTATCAGGAATGCAGTCTTGCATTACAGTATATATAATTAGAACGCTTAGATAACAGGCTGTTAGAATTCCATGAAGATTGTCCACACATGTTCAGAGGGATGTTGTTTCTACATTTTCTGTCCTAAAATTTAGATTAAGTGTAAATGAAATAAGGCAGAGTTGTGCTAAACAAAAACTATTTCAGGATCAGTTTGCTTGTTGTTTTTTCATCATGAATTTCACATTTTCTGTGCACATAAATCTACCTGTCAGTTTGTCTGTCTAATTTGTAAAGTGAGCAGACTCCAAAGCATCTCTAGGCAGTAGACTCTGGCTTATTTCTAGTGGCATTACATAATTGATGGGACTTTGTCAAATTGAACAGGACAGGCAGGCACTACAGGAAAGTAGCGGCACCAGAGATAGTCAGGCCCTATGCCATGAAAGTGTTTATTGGTGTTCATACCTTGAATTGTACCCAGAAGCATTGCAACCAGTGCAGCTCATAGAAGAGAGGTATTACATAGACATGCCAGCAACTGTCTATGTCACCTCATTCTGGACTTACTGCAACTCCTGAGTTGTGGATAAATAGGTGATCAAAGTATGAGTGACCCTTGGCCTTGGTCTCTACTACTCAACCCATGGCAATTAGTTCCAGTCACTGCAAAAGGAAGACAACCACTGCAACACAGTGCCACTCAATGGTTAACATGTATTTTTTTTTCATGTGTGCATACCAAGGAACAAAAATTCTAGGGTCTGGGGCACTTGCCATGATGTTATCTTAATTTATTAAGAGCCATTTTCAGGAATTCAATAAGTAAGTAAGTAAATAAGTACCAGTATGTAACTCCTCCACAGTAACTTCATGTGCAAATGGGTATCTGTAGGAGAACATGTCTGTGGAGATTCTCAGGTCATAGTTGTCTCAAAAGGCAACTGGACAGTTCTTTTCCTAAGGAAAAAGAAGAGTTTTGCTTCTCATCCAAAAAGCTTCATCGGTTCTGAAAGGATGGTGGGGGCAATGGAAGGATCAGTTCTGATAGGATGGGGGTGGGGCTTGGAAGAATCATATTTCTTTGTAGGAGAACATCTTCACACATATAGAGCATATTGTTTTCCTTTAAGCCAACACATATGCAATTGTGTATGTGGGCATCCTATGGAATCTGTAGGGAAGACATTCTATGGAAGGTCATATCAGTTGAGTAAAGATGAGAACTATTTGGAGTGCTCACATGATGATAATATGGAGTTTATTTTTCAGATTTCTACTCACTATAATTGAAAGATTCAGCTGCCTACAAGATTGTCAAACATGGTAAAATATCCACGGTACACTAACAATAAAAATTGAAAAATAAAAATACAATGCAATACGTTACATGCATCCAAAATAATTATCAAAAAATTACAACTAATAAATAAATGACAGTATTTCATATCTTGAAAGCTCTCCTGAATAACTAGTTAAGAATTTATAAAAAGTGAATTTCAAGGGAATGATACCCAAAGGTCAGTCTCAACAACAGAGAATCTATTGGGACCTAAGAGCAATATATCATGACCTAAGAGCAATATCATCATTGGGACCTAAGAGCAATATCATCCATGATATTGCTCAAAAAAATAGGAAACACTATCAGGTTCTTCCAGGATGTATGTACTGGGAAAGTTGAAATTAGCTCCAGAAGATGGACCCTGAGATATTCCAGAGTCAAAGTTTCAATTGTATCTGCAAGTTTTTCATTCCAATTCCCTTACAATAACTTTACATCCAATTCTTTCCTCTATTCACATGACTAGAGAGAAAATCCTGGCATTCTTAATGTTCAGATCTCACAATGTCTCATTCCAAGCACAGAGCCAAGCCTAATAATTAAAGTATCCTGCATTACTCTAGACATATAAATTACTAAGTTTATTTTTCAGCATCTTGTTGGTTATTATAACTGCAGAGTGTGATAACATTCACACACACACACACACACACACACGTCAGAATTAACGTTAATGTCAATTTCTTACTTTTGGCTTATGTGCAACAATGTAATCAGCAGTAATCAGAACACTACTAAAAAAATATAAAATTAAACATAAATTCCATCAGGATGATGCTACAGTCCTGTTTTGTGAGATATATCTAAATCAGAAAGCAGTAATTATTCAGAGGCATTCATTTCAAACATAACAAATGACAATATGAAATAATGCTAGACAACTAAACATGATGTGCACGGAATGCTTCATTTTTCTTAATCCAAGAAGTCTCATTTGGGGGCTCAAAGACAGTTCTCACCATGTGAGTTTTTTTTAACAAGCCAGGCTCCCACCAAACTCACTCAAATTACATCGATGTTGTTAGGTTTAACCCAGATATATAGAAAAAAAAATCATGGGTAAGATTGCATGTGTCCTGTTTTTCATTTGAGTGAGAACTTGAATATTGGGAGTTTTTTTTCATCCTGTAAAAGCCGAGCTATATACCATCATTTATATGATGGCTTGTCCGCTCCAAATAGATTCTTTGCATGTCCTAAGGAGGCTAACGTAATTTAAGATGGCAAGAAAGATGCTTATCATGAGCACACTGTTCCAAATGCCTGGGGAAAAAAATGGCCAGAAATCTTTTCTCTTGTAGGAGCTCTTGAAATAGTAAATATAAGTGCTTATTATTCTTAAATCATGCTATTCTCGGCAGACCTTTGAAGTGAACTTTGTTTATTGCAGCAGCTTCTGTGGGTTATATGGGAATTTAACTCCAAAAAGGCAGCCCTTGATTTTTCATACAAGCAGCTAATACCTGAACCTCTCTGATTTAGAGGGGCAGCTGAACAGTTTGCCTGATGCTAAGCAGTGAGCAGTGGAAGATACTAAGGTTCAACAACAATAAAGCTTTATTGATTTCAATGTTTATTTTTTAAAAAAAAATCAAATGCACACTTTCTCACTCCATATCAGTTTACAATCTGCCTCCAGTTGAGGTGACTAAGCTCACCGTGGGTTGTTGAGGAAAATAGCTACGTAGCACAGCTGAAAGATCCAGGCAAAAGAGTCTTCCGAGAGAAACTTGTACAGCTTGTTATTTTATTCTTTGCCAGCGGTGTCCATGTCACCTCAGTTTTAGACTGATCCTATTGGATCAGGACACAGTCTTTTGTTGCCTGGGCTAAACATGACTTGCTGCATATCAATTAAGCTTTCATTTCCTATTTCTAGTTGCTGTCCTCTGATATCGGATCTGGTTTTGATGAACTGCTTCCTAGTTCTATGCATCAGAACTACAGACCTCATTCTTCTATTTCCAGATAGGAATAAAGCTATTTTTTCTACATTCCACTCATCTGTTAGTTTAAGTATCACTAGTGCAAGGTTGTCTATGGAGATTCTTAGTCATCCAGGTCATGGTTGTCCCAAGGGGGATTTTTCAAGAGGCAACTGGACTTTCTTTGTTTTTCCTTGAAGATGTATCACTTCTCATCCAAGAAGCTTCTCCAGTTTTGACTAAATGGTGGGGAATGGAAGGAAACCATGGAAGCCATGCAGGGGTAGGATTCAAAAATTTTAGCGATGGGTTCGCTGCCCAGTTGCTGGGTGGGCATGGCCATGGTGGGCGTGGCCTAGTCAGCCTCCTGCACCACGGTGGGGAGGCGTTTTTGCCCTCCCCAGCCTCCAGAGGCTTTGTTTGACCCTCCGGGAAGGTGAAAATGGCCTCCCCAGCCTAGGGAGGTTTTCTGGAGGCTGGAAACAGGCCCATTTCTGGCCTTCCTGAGGGCACAGATAAATCTCCAAGTGGCCTTAACAACTCTTTGAAAGATTGCTAATGACCAAATGACTGCAAGGAATATAAATCCTTCCATTTCCCCACCATTCAGTCAGAACTGAAGAAGCTTCGTGGATGAGAAGCAAAATGTCTTCAAGGAAAAACAAAGGAAGTCCATTTGGAAAAAGTACTTTTGGGAAAATGCAAGGTTGATTGCTGTTTCACATAGTTTGCAAAAAGGAAAAATGAAATAAGTTTCTTTGGCAAAATGTGCAGCACTGTGTTTACAAAGAATTGTGCCTGAAACCTTTTCCTTATATCATACAATAATTTTATCTAGTTTCATTCTCCACTGAGTAGACAATCCCAAAGGTTCTACATATACCTTGAGGTCCTTTATAGCTACAAAACCCCCTGCCAGCAGAGCTCTTTACCATTCAAGTCAATATTAAGAATGCTCACCACATATTTTCCATCTTTAATGTATTATTTTCATGTGTCAACTTTTTTTTCTTTATAAAACAAAATATCCCCCCACAGTTGATGTATCTTTCAGCTCAGTGATACTGAGCTCAAATACTAGGAAGATAAAAGTATTTTGTTGATGTAGAGAATTTTTAAATGTACATTGGAGTCAAATGCAGGATATAATGTGCCAAATAGGCTAAAAGGTAGAAGAAATGCTTGTAGCAACATGGTATATTAAATCTCAAGATTTGTTTGCTTTTTAGGAATGCCTAACGTTCACTTACTAGAGTAGCTTTCTTTCACAAGCTGATGCACAATATATTCTGTCATTAAAAGGCTGATGTTGTTGCTACTGTTGTTTAAAATACACATTAAAACAAAGGCATTTAGACTGACTAGGTTACTTATTTAGTGTAAGGTCCTTACCTCAGTGAAATTTTCACTGATTACATTGTCATATCACCCAATCAAGACAGATTTCATTTGCTGAACATTTAACAGTGCTGTATCAGTTCTTCACAAATATTTTACGGGAGTTCCAGCTATCTCACATTTTTGGTTTTCTTTCCTGCTTTTCTTTCTTTTTAGGAGGCAATTGTTTGATGGCAAACAAATTGAATTTTAGCATATTTCTCAGCTATATATAAATTGCCAGGGGAGGGGGCAAGAGCCATCTTGATTCTCTCCCAACCAAACATCAATGGTTTTTACACACCAGACAATACGAGAAAGTGCATACATGCAGCATTATATTGAAAAAATATAATGGAAATATCCTAATATCGAAAAATATCCTACTGAACACTCACTAATAAAGTTCTAGCCTGTTCCAGACAAAGCCTTTCTTTATTCCATACAAACAGTAGGTAAGGAATAACCTGATTTCTGAAAGACATCATTTCAGGCTGCTATAAGAATCATCCGAAAAACCACCATCATGTATGAATTGGATCCTCTTTCCTCTTTGATTTGAATGTCTATGGAGATTCTCAGTAATTCAGGTCATGGTTGTCCCAAAGGTGCTTTTCCAAAGGCAAAGGCTTTGTTTTTGCTGGCAGACATTTCATTTCTCATCCAAGAACCTTCAGTCCGAACTGAAGAAGCTTCTTGGAGGAGAAGCAAAACCTCTTTAAGCAAAGACAGAGAAAGTCCAGTTGCCTTTCAAAAAGCACCTTTGGGACTTTGATTTGAGTGCTTAAACTGACTCGTAAATACAATTAGATTTGAATATTTGAATTGAATTTTTCAATTACAGTCCATATTCATTCCTGATTGGAAAAGTAGGCTACTTGCTTACAACTTTTTTTCTAATTCTGGAAGTTGCTCATTTTTCTTCCAGGTTTGTGGAGGCACTAAGATGGAGTAAATCTCTTTTTTAAAAAATATCCCAAAACATAAAATGCGCTTTGTCACACAAAAAAATCCTTTATGATTGGGCTTTCTTTTAAATTATATATAGTTATGACTAGTAGTTTAAATTACATGGCTCCAAATTGTAGAATATGTTGATGTGTAAAACTCAAAGCATAAATCCAGCTTCTGTATGGGTTGTCATCTCTCACTTTGAAAATACACACACACACACACACACACACACACATATATATATTTGCCTCCATGCATTGACAAATGTACTGATTGTGTTGATTATATTTCCAAGACATGTAACAGCTCTTGTAATTTCAAATAAGTTCCCCTCTCTGTAATCTAATCATGCAATGGACTGATAAAAACCAGAAAATTCAGTTCCTACTATAGGCTTTGCATTAGCATTAATGACATTTTCATCCAAGATCTGATTAGCAACTGAGTCAGCAATGGAATAGTTTTGTTCCCAGTTGTAAAAGTTGAGATTTTATTTATTACACTTGTACACTGCTGTAAACAAATATTACTCCTGGCACTTTACAATTAAATAAAAGTGAAAGCAAAAATAATGTTACAGTAACAATAATAAAATCTGGCAACAATAAAATTGAAATCAAGGTAATTAAAAAATTACAATTTAGTCTTCTAACTGACAATTGAATTTTGTTTGTCATCTAAAATGGGCGAGTGACGAAGAACCTGAGACCCACTCAATGATGCCAAGCCATACATTCCAGCATCTATTGCTCTTGGCCCTGTTGCCTTAGACAATAAGTTTTGATCACCATATTATAAAAAAAGATGCCGAATCTCTGGAAACAGTGTAGAAAAGAGCAACAAAGATGATTAGGGGGACTGGAGGCTAAAACATATGAAGATTGGTTGCAGGAATTGAGTATGTCTAGTCTAGTGAAAAGAAGGACTAGGAATGACATGACAGAAGTGTTCCAATATTTGAGTGGATGCCCCCAAAAAGAGACAGGGTCTTCTGCTATTTTCCAAAGCACTAGAAGGCAAGACAAGAAACAATGGATGGAAACTAATCAAGGAGTGAAGCAACCAAGAACTATGGAGAAATGTCCTAGCAGTGATAACAATAAACCAATGCTTGCCTTCAAAAGTTGTGAGGTTGGACTTGGAGACCTACAAGGTCTCTTCTAACTTTGTTATTCTGTTAATGAGGCACTGAAGCACACTGATTTTCAAAGGGTTACTGTAATGGCATACGGAAATGACATTGGAAAACAGGAGGGACAGCCTCAAATTGGACAACCACTGTATAAAAGAAGTCTCAGCCCATAGAAGGAGGGATCATGTGGAATGAGCTTCAAAGGAAATCTGTTTTCCTGAGAGTAAAAGGAAAGGGAGGGGGATGCTTTCAGTCTTACCAGATTTTGTTAATATAATTATACAAAAAAGACAGCTGTCTTTATTGTAGTCCTGGTTTGGCTTCTTGTCTGGGTCGCCTTACGCAGACAATAGCTACAGGCTTCCATTCCTGGCACAGTTATGGCACAATTCTATACATGCCTCTTCCTACATGCCCACCTTTCAATCATTGTTTGAGGTGCCACATTCAGCACCTTTGTTATTGTCATATCTGTTCCTTTTGATTACTATTTTTGCTGGGTTTCTGAAACATACAAATGTTTCAAAGGTGCAATAGCATTCTTCCTTTAAGCAAAGCATTGTCATTTGTATTACTTTCTCAGCCCATTTTCTATTTACTCACAAATTATACAGAACCTTTACCTGACCCAACTGGCCCATTTGATTTCACACACAACATTAGGGCACAGCAATCATCTCCAGATAGCCATTTTCTGACACAGCTGTAGTATTTCAATTGGAATATCAAAAGAAAATTACAAAGCATCTTTTGTGACATTGTCAGATGTGTATTTTTGCCTTACATCAAGCACAGAATGCCTGGGTTTTTAAAATGGGATTGTGTGGTTGAAGAGAGAGCAAGAAATATATACACACACACATTATATATAACCCAAGTTGTCTGAATCAAAGAAAAAGTGTCATAGATACCGTTCCATCCTGAGGAGGCAGAAAGGAACAGTAAATGCTTTCCACCCAGAAGGGCATTTTCTTTCAGATTTTGAAGGGATGGGACTCATTGAGAACTATAAACTCATTGAAAATGGCATTTGATTATACAGCATGGGGGCCATTACTGCACACATTTGGTTTCTCATCAAATACAACTCAGATCAGTGTTAGAGAAGCAAGAGCGGCAAAACTGAAGAGGGGAATAGCCATTAGGCAGGAGGATGGGGAAGAAGAGTAGAAAGCAATTGAAGCAGAAAATTAAATGGCCTGATGCTGGCTTTAAATAATAACTGCGGGTCACCCTTAATCTTATGGCTGGAAGGGAACACATATTAACGTTCCTTTTTGGCTTTCCCCCTTTTTCCCCCATTGCATTTTTAGATGAAGTAGATACTTCAACTACTCAAAGCTTCTTTGATTATCTAATTGCCTTTCATATCTTCTGTGAAACTTTATTGCACTACCCTTTTCATTAACTCTTTTTTTAAAAAAATATTTGGCTCTTTTCTTCTCTCTCTCTCTCTCTCTCTCTCTCTCTCTCTCTCTCTCTCTGTCTCTCTCTAGCTCTGTGTCTATGTGT
>JANHFL010001284.1:2108-12161 GCA_032468155.1 Oxyrhabdium leporinum
ACTGGACTGCCCTCTGTCAAAAAAATGGTGTAGGGTCTCCTGCTTGGGCAGGGTGGTTGGACTAGATGACCTCCAAGGTCCCTTCCAACTCTGTTAATCTGTATCTGTATCACCTTCTCCCCTTCAAATCTGGATGCTTGAACAGCCTAAGAAGAACAGAAGTTGCCTTCGGAAGTTGTGGGAGCTTCATCAATGGAAGCTGTCAAGAAGAGACTGGACTGCCCTCTGTCAAAAAAATGGTGTAGGGTCTCCTGCTTGGGCAGGGTGGTTGGACTAGATGACCTCCAAGATCCCTTCCCAACTCTATGTTCATCTGTGAAACCACTTTACAGGAGCTGCGGCTGAATGAATTGAAAGGCTCGGAAAGATGCTGCAATCCAGCTTAAGTCACGATAAAAGAGTCTTCTGAATGCAGCGTCAACAGAAGGCAGTTGCTGAATGCGAGATGCTTTGTAGAGACCCGAGGCGAATAAGCAAGCTCTTTCTGGTTTGCCATCAAGTAACTGATCTGCAATGCTGAACATGGCCCGCCTTTCACTTACAAATGCTGTTCGTGCGTTCTTGATTGAAGACTTGGAACCTGATCAGAATGAGATCTCCTTCATATTATGACCATCACTTATATTTCTGCCTCGGGGAGATCCATGGGTGGTTTTAATGCATACTAATAATAAGTTTTAAAAACCTTTTCTTGCAACACCTCCTAATTTCCATAAGAACTACTTTGTTCCATACTTAAAATAATGTCCACTAAATGCGGAGCTGTGGGTAGGTTTTCTCCTACCCCTGGCTGGATAGCTCAGACTCGCACTTATTCGGTTTCTACAATATATATATTTTTTTTTAAAAATGCATTTTTCGAAAAGGCAAAATTCATGCTAATTTATTTTTTTTAATTAGTGGGTGTAATTAACAGGAATGCATTAAGCAAAACGGTAGCCGGAGGTAGCATTTTCTCATCTCCCTGAGTTATTTTTATTGCTCTTCGGGGCTTTTGCAACCATAGGTCTCCTTTTCCTTAGCGATAATAAAATTGCTTTGAGGAAAAAAAAGAAAAGAAATCAGATGGGCTGGTTTATCTAAGTTTGATTGATTTGTTAAAATAAGCACTTTGAATACAACTCAGAAAGTAGTAGGAAGCCATGACAGTTGATCCAGGACAACTATATCATGTTCTTGATGAAAAACACCCAAAAGAAACCTGGACATATCAGTTTGGACATCCTGAACCTTGTAGATTCTCTAGAAAAGGTTTCTACAAAAATTGCATTAGAGTAAACTCTTTGGAAGGTAACTATTACAAATGGATAATGTAGACCAGGTCAAATGTGGTGATGAAAGGGACAACATTGGTAAAATTAAATGTAAATTAAAAAAGAACCTGTCACCAATAGGCTTATCTGAACAATAAGAAAGAATTTATTTGAAAATCAAATAAAAGAGTACACCTTCAGACAGATCCCTGACCCTGTCCAGAATAAATAAAATTCCATCAAATTCAAGAATTATGATTGACACCCAATTGACACCCAACCTTCTGTTTCTTGGAACCATGTTTCTTGTGAATGCAACCTAAATTTTCATTTGCTTGCTTGGCAGTGACATCATGGTGTTGATTCATATTTCAACCAACTACTATTTCACAAATAATATTGCTAAGTATCATACCCCATGCTTTCAATTTGCTTCCTTAAGGAATAATTTTGCTCTACTTTATTCTGATATTTTCAGTTCATTTTTTTATCCTGCCAAGACAGTTTTCAATTTTAGATATAAAATATTCTAGGATATTAGCTATCCCATCTAATTTTGTGCCTTTTGCAAATTTGATAAGCATTCCCTTCAGCTCCTTTTCCAGGTCATTAATAAAAATGATGAAGACATTTTAAAGACTTTGATGTATAATTAAGTTACTGTAGTGTAACAAACCACTCAAAGAAGACTAAATTAACTTTGAGCTAAGTCGACTGAATGAATGAATAGAATGAAAAAATCCTCATTCTATTTTATTCTTCTAAGCAACTTAGTTTTTTTTTATTTAACTCAATAGGCAACCATGTCTGAAATCCACAAATTTCCATATATTAGGTAATTCCTAATGAGCCTTAATTACTGTCAGCACCTGCTGTTTGATGCTTTTGCAGTTATGTACTGTAGTATTAATGAAATACCAGATTACTACAAAACATTTTTTAAAAGGTTACAAAATACAGAAATCCTATCTCAGAAGTGGTTTCTTTTCATTTACACAGTCCTTCAGTCTCTCCCTTTTTCTGTTTTATGATCTGAACAGAAATTAAAATAAGGATGCCTTTTGTATCTTTACACAAGGACATCCACAAAATAGACCTCAGGTGTCCAGGAAGAAATGCTCAGCCATTATGAAATTTGTTGTCGTCATGAGACTACACTAATCACCTTGTTGGTTGAAACCCACAATATATCTCTTTGACCAGTCAGGCATGGTCCAGCCAAATGACCCAGCAAAGCTCTGCAAACTGAGAGAGATAATAACTACCCTTGCTAATATATGCCTCAGCATCTGATCATTATGAAGATGGATGTTGCAATCACCATATTACTAGATAATAGGCACTAAAAGGCCTACCTATTATGAATGTATATAGTCCGTTTTGAAGTGCCTTTATTGACAACCATCAAAATATCCTGAGGTATTGTGTTATAAAAAGAAGTGCATCATTAACTTTGTGTGAGTTTCTGTAGATATTAATGGGTGTATTTCAGTTAGATTAGTTTGCAAAAAACCCCAACCCCTTTGGTGCATTGAACACAATTTAAGCACATGTACTAGGGATTGTATTCATCGCTTGAATAGCGGTATGACTTTACCTTATTCAATGACACTGGTATTCAGCTATCTTTCGGTTAATCTTAAACTGAACAGTGTGGAGCCTATTTGCATTATTCAATAACAGCTATTGTAATTGTAATAATTCAGCATAATTTTAAGATCAAATCTGTTGTTTTCATTAGGAACTGACTCATTTCAAGGAATACTATATTTCATTACACACTTGGTACTTCCACCTTACATTATTAATGTGTGTCTGCAGTGCAAATAGCATTCACTGATATATTCAGCATTCTCAATATCTGTAGACTGCAAAGCTTTCATCAAAATTATGAAAGCCATATATCAATTCAGTTTCTGCCATTTTCATAATTTCTGAGCTGGTATCTGTTAGATAGCATGTTTATTCAAATACTTACAAGTTGTACAAGCAATTAAGGCAACATTGCGTATAATGTTGATTTTCTACGCTTCTATGTTCCCTTTCTTATTAGAAAAACATGCTTTCATCCAAAGCAACCAAATAATATAATTTGCTTTTGACTGGAGACCAGGATCAATTATAATCTCAAACCTTTCATGAAAATCTTTTAAAAGGTTTGAGACAGGCATGGTTGATAGTTTTTTATATTCTCTTAAATGCCAAAATCTTTTTAAGACGCCATCCTTTCTATTGTAATTTCTTATTCATTCCTTAAAAAAAAAACCCCAAACCCCAAGATCCTTTTAAATACATTTAACAAGAGCTATCTTAAACATTTGTTAAAGAGAAAGACACAGAGTAAAATACTTTTAATTTTAAAAAGAAAGCTGGCTTAAGTCAAATATATGTTTCTATAAAAATGTAACACAAAATATTTTGGGGCCTAATCATGTCACTAATTTGCATGGACCTTGGCATACAGCTGTATTTTTCATCTTGCCTTTTGTTAAATTTTATTTTAATATTAACTACATGACATAGGATTAGTATCTTACAGTGCTGCAGTATGACTTCTTTGTTAGATTGTGTATGCCAAATCTGGTTAATCTTCCTGAAAAAAATGTACAGATGCACAAACTTTCTGTTCTTACTTTGAATGATCTAAAGTGGTTTCTGTGTTACTAGCACACATTAAAATATACACTAGCTAACATTTATAGATCCAGTTTCTTTTGTTTGAATCTACAAGCTCTTCTTTAAGAAAAGAATGGCAGTACATTTTGAATCTATGTGTGATAAGCTTGTATCTATGTGTACTCCTTTTTTCCCTTTAATTTGTAGTGCTCTTATCTTGGAAAAATAATAACCATAAATCCATCAATGGAGCTTGTCAAGGAAGATCGAGCCCTCTTGTATTTAGAGTATTAAGCTAGAGCACAGACTGGACCAGATGGCATTTCCTTTCCGTTTCATGGACACCAGCTCTCACCGGCCAGCTCATTATTTTGTACAACTGAAGCAGCTGTGGATTACTGTAATTATGGATTTAATATATCCTTGACACTTCAATTTGAATATTAATTCAGAGTTCACATCTCTAAAAAACCCAATTAATTTTCTCATGAGGGTATGATACTTTATTTGAATAAAAACGCTAAGAACGCCATATTTTGGCTACTATAGAAGGGGTTGTTTTGCAGATAGGTTCATGTTTAGCATTCACTTTTACGAAACATTCAGAAATAATTACTAGCTGCTGATTCCTGAGCTTCAGCTTTTTAATACTCTGAAGGCTGGAAGGGAAGAATCTTGATCAGGAAGTATAATACTAGATAGTACTAGGCTGCATTTTTGTAACAAAGCTGGGGTTTAGTGTTCCTCAAGTACAAGGGTTTCAAAAACTATTTCATTGAGGGCCGCATCAGGGTTGTCTTTGACCTCGGGAGGCCGGGGTGGGTGTGGCCAGCTCAATGTCACTCTGTCGGGGGCTACCTGTGGTGGCCTGAGCACTCTGCCAGCAAAAAAGAGCATCCGAGCTCCGTTTTCGCCTCCCAACAGCCTCCTGAAACCCTCTGCCAGTGAAAACAGCTCAGGAGGGCCATGTGTAGTCCTCCGAAGTTCTGTTTTTGCTGGCCAAGGCAGTGCTAGCCAGTCTTTCGCTATTTCCAGGGTGGCCCCACGAGCCAGTTCCAGCTCATGGGCCTTGAGTTTGACAGCCCTGCTCAAGTACCATGATGAAGTCCTACAACTAGTGTTTTATCTTGGCTGAAGATTCTACTTTGCAGGATTCCCAGCCAAATAGAACACGGAATTCCAGTAGTCCTGGCATAATCAGGTGAATTATATGTCTGGGGAAATCTATAGCAGAATATATTTATTTAATTTATATGCTACTCATCTTCACTGTTAAAACAATTCTGGGCAGTTTATATATGCTTGTGAAAAACCTACTTTATCTCTGTAGTAACATTGTATAAAAAACTCAAAAATTCTTGATGTATAACAACCATTCTTATTATGAGTGCTTTTCCTGCAAAATTATTTTAAAAAGTAAAAAGTAAATGTTCTTCCCTTCAATACTTTCCCTTGTGAATCTTCCAACAGCTATGTTCCTTTTTAATATTACAGGGATTATCATTAAAATTGCCTGCTCTTCTGAAGTGAGGAGAAAAAACCCTGCTAATATAATTCCCACCAATAGTAGCATGAAACACAACCACAGAATAAACATAACTTTAATTAATAAGAAAAATAAAATATTAATAAGGGAATATAAAGTAAACTTTAAAAATAGAAATCAGGACCCACTTATATTTAGGTTCCACAGAAAATCCAATTTGGATCTTGGATGGGAAGTGTGGACTCCTGCTTTATATGGAAATCTTCTGTATCTCCCATTCTTACCTAGATTTTATATTATGTCATAGAGTGGTCATTTAAGTGTTCCTAAAGAAGATGACAAATTGATTGAGGTGCATACATCTTATGTAAATTTAGAAAGCATCTTAGCTAAAATAGATATTTGTCCAGCTACTAACCTCATGGTTCCTTTCTGACCCACTTGGAGTCTCCTTTCCCTGAAGTCTCTTTTCTGATTTATCTTTAAGACAAACGTTGAAGGTCTTCAAATGGAGAATCTTTTCAGAGACATGTCTTCTATCAGCTTTTCCATTCAAGGACCGTCCACTATGAAATATGACTCACGGCCATCCTATTGTCCTAGTTCTTATAAGTGTGGAACACAGTTCATTTTATTCACAAGATTATGAGAGCTGAAACCCAACACATTGTAACATGGCAGAAAAATACTAGATTTTATTTCAAATATTTCCTAATATAGCTAACCTAAATATAACCTTGCTTTCTACTGTTTGCATTGTCTTTTTATATAGTTGCTAAATTTGACAAAAAATTAATGTGGTACTGTACCTTTGTTCACTAAAACTGGTTCACTAACATTGATTTGTTACCATCCAAAAGTTGCTAAATTACAGCATCTCTCATTATAACCCATGCTGGCTGAGCCTTTTGAACACTGAATGTTCCTCTCCTCTATAGTATGACATTGCCAGGCAATTTTTAAGCCACAGGAATAGACTTTTAGCCTTGTTAAGGAAATTTATCCATTGAGCAAAAATTGCAATCTCCCCTCCAACAGCTGAATCAGAACAGGAGGAGGAGGAGGCGTGGGAGCCAGGGTCAGCATCAGGGCAACCTGGGAAGAGGGAATGGAGCTGGCAGGGGAAAGAGGGAATGGAGCTGGCAGAGAGAGAGAGAGAGAGAGAGAGAGAGGGAGAGAGGGAGAGAGGTGGGGCTTGGGCCATTGTCAGCCCTCAGATGGAAAGTCAACAGCCCCCAGGTCTGAAGGTGGTTGATGAAGAAGAAGAGGAATAGCTGGGTCCAGTGGCTGATGCACGGATGCACAGAAGGCAGAGAAGGGGACAGCAGTGGAAAGCCATGGGCCGATCCTGGGGAAGGAAGAGCCACCGCTGCTAACGAGGCCCCACCCTAGCTGTGGGGATAAAAGGCAGGGGGCGGAGATGAATAGGTGTGGCAGACAACTGTTCATCTTCCGGCCAGCTGGACTTGTTAGCCTGCGAAAGAAACTTTTTGCCGGGGCTGCCAGCATTCCTAACAAAGGAATCTTTTGACTTCACGTCAGAGTGTTTGTCATGTTTGGGGAGCTGGGTTAGAACAACATCTTTCTGAAATAGATGAAATAGAATGCCAGAAATTGTATTGTAAGGCTCAGGAAACATAAGAAAAACCTGGGTTATTTTTAGCACTGGGATTAGCAATGTGTGCTATAATTAATTCACTCGGTAGAAGCATGTGTTGCAGGACAAGTTGCTAAACCCAATAACAATAAGTGTCATAATTTTTTGAAGCAGAAAAGTCTCCTCTTGAAATAATGCCCTTCCTCTGTTTAATTAGTTTCTTAAGTTGCATTATATAAGATGGGCTTATTTTACATTAAAGGTTTTACGTGAAGCTAAAAAAAAGTTTTAAAAAGTGGGGCTTTGTAGATCTGTTTATTTCTGGGTGACCTCAGTATGTTTGTGTGATTAAGAACAATGGCCTGTTTACAAGTATGAGCTTGAGATCATGTTTGGTTTTTCTCTCATGTATCGCTACAGGAAACCAGAATGTTTTAGATTGTTTTTTCTCCTCAAAATGGTATTTTTATCATCCTCAACCTTGCATAGAATATTTTTATAGATGATATTAAAAATATACTTCCTGACTTACTCATTTACTTACTTATTTTCTAATTGGTTGATGCAGTTTTTAGATCTAATCTACCAATCAAAAAACTTAAGGAGAATAAAATAAAATAAAATAGATAATAACATGTACATCAGGTACAGCTCATCCAAAAACAGAATATAAATGAAATAAATAAAATATATTATAAGTGTCTATTTCAGGATTTTTCAGACTGTGTTTTGTACACTCCTAGAACTTTATGAGAACTTGTTGGGGTTCCATGAAGTACTAAGCCCTTGCACCCCAATTCATGCAATGGAAAGGACAAAGGTATTTGTGCAATGACATTGCATAATGCTTTGCCTCTTGATTGGGATTCCAGGGTTATTTTTAAATTAAGAGATTCTGATCTATTTGAGGTTCTTCTTTGCTTTTATATATTATTCTCTAAAGTCAACTTAGACATGCTCAATGGCCAGGCAAAAAACTGGGACAATGAGATTGCAAATACGAACAAGCTTTCTTCACAAACTTTGTTCCTTCCTTCCACTGGCTGGGGAATTCTGAGTGTGGAAGTCCACACATCTAAAAGTTACTGGAGTTAAGAAACACTGCTTTAGATATTTAAAAAGTCTTTTGAAAGATCTCTATGTTCTTATATGAGATCTTCAGTCTCATGTTGATTGAGCATTTGAGTTGTTGGTGCCCAGTAGCCAAAAAAAGTGTGCATGAATAGAATGACTAAGAGGTGGTAGCTGTTCCTTTGTCTCCTTATATTATAAGTGAATGCCTGACAGCATATTTCTAAATTGCCTTTCTTATGTGATTAGTACCTTTTGGTGAAATCCTTCTATATACATGAACTAAACCACCTGTGTATGCATTGATATTTTTAGGGCTTTCTGAAGCATCAAGTGCCAGCTCTTCTGTGCTAAGTCCTGCACCCAAACACATCCACACACCTATGTGTGCACATACACATTACATATGTTAATATTTGAAATCAGGTATTCTCCTTCCCAAAGGATATATTTAGATTTGTCCGTAGAATTGTCAGGCTTCAAAATTTCCCAGTGTCTGTATCTAAGAGTTTCATAAAAATATTTTCATCATTAATATTCTCGATGTATCCCTCTAATGGTCCTGGATACTTTTCTAGATTGAGCTTTCCATTTCAGTTTCCAAGTATAAATTGAAAATAATTGTGACCAAGAAGATCTTAAAGCACTTTGTATTATTATTTATATTAAAGATGCTGTTTAAGTCCATATTACCAATGATGAGAAGTCCAAAACAGGTATTAATTACTATTAGTAAAAATGTATCTACCTTTTCTATGTAGATAATTCATCTTTTTTTTCCTCCAATAGATTTATGAAGGACCTGTTTTAGTTGTACAGTTGGTTTGCTGCACAAAAGCACTAAACCGCAGCAATAATTCAAAATAAATTTTAAGCTCCTTTAGTTTGACTACAGTATAGGTATTTTTTTTGTTAAATAAGAATGTATGATGTGGGAAATAGACTGTAGCTGAAGGACATTTAATTATCTTTCAGGCTGGCGCAATTATCTTGTGCAACTAGTATGGAATGCTCCTTTGAGGTTTTTATAATAGGTTCATTTGAAATGAATGGAAGGAAACACATAATTTTGTAACCAAAATGTTGTTTTTAACTCCTTTGTGCCGCAAAGAAGCAACTGACACGTTACAGTTGGTTGCAAGCATTATGCAAGCTATGTGCCAAGCTTTGGGAATAACATCAGCATCTGCTTATTTCCTCCAAAATGATCCCAATTAATAGTTCAATAGTTTATTGCATGACTGTCTTAGACTTCTGGATCCAGTGGGTGTATTGGGAATTTTGTAGACATGTTTTAGACACTTCCATATGTAGGATTGCTGCATAGAGGCCTTTTTGCAAAATGATTGCCATAGGAGCACTTCCCTATGAGACAGAACCCACCAAGTGGTTGCCACCATAGTTATGTCAATCACAAAAGCCTGAAATAGCAATCCTGCTTCACACTACTCCCGCTAGGCTTTTTTGCCGCTGTCTATGACCCTCGCTTCCCATTGTGTTTTTTTCTGGAGAAACAAAATAATGGATTCTAGCCATCATTTTCATTTTCTAAAGATGTCTATGAGACAAATGCCTTACTTTCCAGCTTGCAAATTTCTTCTTTAAAAAAAAACTTATTAAAAGCTAAGAAGATTAATCTTTCTATGAAAGAATTTTCCTTCTCTGAAACAATGCCACCTGATTGGACCCAGGAGATGTTCCTTTTCTGTTACAGCATCTGCTCTGTTAAACAATCTTCCTTCACCTCCATGTCCCAAACATACTAGTCTTTAGAAAGTCATAAATATCTGGTTCTTCCCATACCTGTGTCCTTGGTGAGAGGTATCTTCATTTGGGACAAGGTATTGTAGTGAGTTCTCAATCATCTAAAAGTCTGTAGGAGATTCTGAGCAATTCAGGTCATGGTTGTCGCAAAGGTGCTTTTTCAGGAGGCAACTGGACTTGTTTTTTCTGTTGAAGATGTTTCACTTCTCATCCAAGAAGCTTCTTCAGCTCTGACAGGATAGTGGGGAATGGAAGGATTTATATTC
>JANHFL010001284.1:13072-24444 GCA_032468155.1 Oxyrhabdium leporinum
CAGACAACTGGTAATCTGCACTCTTTTAGAGGGTCGTTGAAGCACTTGGAATTTATCTGTGTCCTCAGGATCACTTCAGTAGGGCTCCTGGTTCCTGTAGTCTGCATTCCCCCCCCCCCCGTAATCACCTGTTGAAGTTGTGCTTTGATTTAATGAAATGGTGTGTGTGTGTGTGTGTATGCACACATGTGTTATTGTAGGCAACTCTCAGTTGCATTGTTGGAGTTGGGAAGCCATATATTGCAAATCAACTAAAGAAATACAGGTTCAATATTTATTCATTATTTATTTAATTTTGCTATCTAATCTCAACAAATGACTCTGGAGGGCATAATATCCCAGCAATGAATATTCCTCATATCAAAAGGAAAAAAAGGCTAATGGGCACATGGGAGGATGTCCCACTGCAACCGGTCATTGGTGCCGATGGGCACTCATGTTGTTTATCCTCGCAGCAGTGATTTATTACATTCTTGCACATTGTCTAATTATACACCGTAGACAAAAAGGCTGCTGAAACATTTGTAGTGTGATTTCTTTTATTTATATGTGTATTAGGCAGGGATTATGCTCTTAAATCTGGGAGTAGAGAGAGCTGTTACATTTTCTAGCTGATTAACTAAATATGGCACTTATAAGAAATGGAATGAGAACCGGGTCAAAGGAGGGTGCAGACAGGTCATCCAGAATTGTACAATTAAAGAAAAAGCTCCAAATATATTAAGCTTAGTGAACGGTGCTAAGAATAGTGAAAATAACTTCTTAAGTTATGCTTGGGGGAAAAAAATACCAGTAGCTCTGTGAAGATAGCAAAATGTCAGTCTTCAGCAAAAATGTATATGTTTCACCATTTCACCATGAAATTACTCAGAAGAAGGAGTCAGGACTGAAACCTAAGAGTAATAGAAACATTCAGAGATTCATTTCAGATGAGTATCAGTTTCCACAAGCAGATGAACTGTATCCTAGACTATTTAAGGCACTGACTGATTCTTTATGTATTATCTATGAGAAATAAGACACCTATTGAGGTACCGAACAGTAGAAATGTTCCCCCTATCTTCAAAAATGGAACAAAAGGAAGATTCATACATCATCATTCAAAGTATTTCCATACTCGAAATTATTCTAGCGCAATCATAGAACTGAATTTTTAACCACTTTGAACAGCGTTGACAGAATAAAAGTCAGTTTGTATTTTTCAAGAGCAAATCTTCCCACACAAATCATATCTTTTTTTAAAAACTGGGCATTTTTCTCAGTTGATTATAGCAATGCTGTAGAACACGGATGTCAGACTCAAGGCCTGCGAGCCGCCCTGGAAACAATGAAGGACCAGCCTGCAGTGCCTCTGCCACTGAAAACAGAGCGCATGCAGCCCTCTCATGCTCCTTTTTCTCTGGCAGAGGGTTGCAGGACCAGCCGAAAATGGAGCTCAGGAGCCCATTTTCATTGGCTGAGCGCTCGGGCCACAGGTGCCCATGACACGAGTGATGTCAAGTTGGTCACGCCCACCCTGGCCACACCCACTCCGAGATCAAACACAACCCTGGTGCGGCCCTGAATGAAATTGAGTTTGACACCCCTGCTGTAGAATAATTTCAGCAATTGGATTCCAAACAACTTGAGGATTTCCCCAGCTTAATAGTGGACAGTTCATCTCGGTGCTTGGTGAGCCACTGATAACAGGATACAAACCCACTACTTTTTGGGGTGGTTCCCCCCAGGAAGTCTTTTTTTTGGAGGCCAATCCCCCCATTTGTGCCATGGCTCATTGTTCATTTCAAAAAATAAGGCTCCAGGGATGTTGCCTAGCAGAAGAAGACAGAAAACAAATCCAACCAAGCATGGATATATTCTTACGTTCAGACTTATTCCACAGCGATTGGGGATGCAAAGTTCTTTTCATGTATCCTATATTATAGTTGTCCAGCTGCCTTATTTAGGGTTAAGGAGAGTCAATTCTCCCACCTGGCCACCATGACCAGCTTGCACAGCATTTTGCTAACAAAGTTGCTTGGACTGACCAAAGTCTTGACCTCTCATGGCCAGAGTCTTTTATATGTTATCTGGAATTCCCTTTGGTCTAAGAACTTCAAGGAAGTGGGGTTTTTTTTCTAGACTGTCCACTGCCAAGGGTGTAGATAGGTCTATGGAGATTCTCAGTCAACTAGGCCATGGTTGTCCCAAATTTACTTTTTCAAAAGGCAACTGGTTTTTCTTTGAAGACTTTTCACTTCTCATCCAAGAAGTTTCTTCGGCTGTGACAGGATTGTGTGTGGATAGGGTTTTTGTAGATTGGCACTCTATCTGTAGATTGGAATCCTACCTGTCCCGGCCTGAGTAGGTGCGACCACTTGCATTGGGGAAATTGTAAACATTTCATTGTAGGAGAGGGAGTTCCCCACAAAGTTGAAGAAAGCTGATGATCCAAATCCTGGATCTGTTCTAATGGCTTTAAATAACTACTGTCCAGTCTCCAACCTGATGTGGACTTGATGACCAAAATGATTCTGTTATGAGCTTAAGAAGAATTACTGCTCTTTGAAAGTCAGCAGTGAAATTGTTAGCAATTCTTTTACAAGTCTCATCCAATACTATATATGGTTTGAATATGTTGAACTACAGACAAATCTCTCTGAACTGAATTACAGATTGTAAGCTTTGTCATCATCAAACACATCTTCTACAGAACCTCGGCAGTTCTGAGCTTGTTTTCTAAATATTTAATCAATGTGGTTATTTCATTTAATCCACCAGTCCAAGTTGTAATGGCTCAGATTTGACCTCAGACTATATTGAGCTCCACGTAGGTTTTTGTAGAATTAGAGTTGAAATGGACAACAACAACAAAATCATTCTTTACAGGGTTTTTTTTTAAAAAAATCTAGGGTTTCCAAATTAAATTGAAGAGTTTGTTGTGTTATAAATAGCATTGACAAATATAACACCCTAAGTAATATGTCACAACGTGCATTTTTTCAGAAGCATAATCTTTTACAAGAAGTACATTTTCAGTCCTTTTATGGTTGGGTCAGATAATACAGTTAAATAATTATGTCCAAAATCTGCATCTCAAAAATATAGCATCCTGCACATACCCAGTTCAACAGCTGTATGAATTGAGAGTTGGGAGTGGATAATGTCTTCCTACAGGGATGTTAAAATTGTTGTCAGATGAACCTAAAATCTCAAACCAAAGGTCAGTCTAATCAAGACTTCTTTGCAAGCCAGACAGTTCCATGACACTGAGTAAATTTGTTAGCTCTTTTATCCATCTACACTTCCAACTGTTGCCAATCCTTTTACTTGTTACATTTTACAATCTCTGACAATGAAAATGGAAACTTCCTAAGGAGATATGTTTCTTTTCAGTGACAATATTTTCCTAGCCAAGTGGAACTCAGATAATAAAAATGTATCTCTTTTAAAAACTTTCTTTCTTATATGTTCAGCGTGATGTGTGTTTGCTTCTTTTTAAAAAAAACAATTAAAATTTTTATGTGTCTATAGATTTGAATTCATGTTTATGTAAAATATCTCATGATGTTCATCTTTGCTAGAAAATTCCCAGCCAAGGGTTTATTCTTAATAAATTAATAAATTCTTAATAAATCTGTAAAATATCAGATTAGAGAAAACTATCCCCAAAGTATTCAGTTGTATATATGCATTTAATAGCATTATAGTATCCCATTTAATTAGTGATGAAAAATTAGACTAAATCTTGCATATGGTCTTATTAAATGAGAATATGTAATTTTAAAAAAATGGAAAATTAATTCCAGAATGAATGTCAAATATTTTTGGAAGAGAATATTTACAAAAACTCTAGTTAATTTTATTGGATAAATAGAAGTTTGGCCTTATCTTTCAGTTTGCAATTTGTGAACAGGGACCTTAAAAAACTAGATTTTTATGCTAAAAAGATGAACTGAAATTCATTACCACTCTATCTTCTACCTTTTGAATAAGGACACTACAGCTGTTAGTCAATTTACCCCTGCCAAATTAAGTATGCTGTGCTTGTATAATTAACACCTAAATTCTGCATTTCATTTCCCTTGTACTATTGACATTTCTTCCTGATAACCATTGAAAGACAGAGGGAAAGTTTGTGTACTTGTGTAATGCCACATGCTATTGGATATACAACTGCCTCCCCCCCCCCCCCAAAAAAAAAGAGTTTATAGTTTTATCTAAACTCTTAAGTAGGTAGTTCCAATCAGCAATGCGGTGGGAGAAGTTTTTAAGGCCCTGGGTTTTCCATGTGGAGTCCCTTAAGACTTAGGATTGTCTCCTGTTATTTGAAGTCTACATGAAACCACAGGGAAAGGCCATCTAGAGGTTTCAAATGAGATGTCATCAATATGCTAGGCCAAGCCAGAGCCTCAATAGAAATCTTGAATTAATGCTTGGAGCCTAGGAAGAAATAAATTTAGATTAAATCCATATAAGATAGTGCCATTGTTTATCAATGAATATGTGCATCAGCCCTGATAGTTATATACTAGATGAGATTTATTCTCAACTATTACCAGTGTTCTGTTACACATTATTTGTGCCTTCTACTGCAATAAAAAATTAACTTGGTAAAAGAGCCAGAGAGATTTTTAAAAATGCATACACAACACCCTAGGTGTCTGATAAAATGATGATAATTTAGACCAGAGCAGTTTAAAATATGCTTTGGGTAGAATCCCCAAAGCCCTTTCAAAAAGCTTACCAAATTTTAATCTGTAATATAACAGGAGAAATTATTCAGTATATGGTATAGTAATCCTATTTAGCTATGCATTTAAATTACCAAAAACATTTTGCCTTGCAGCCAAGTCTCTCCACCTCTAAGAATAATTTGGGAGTTGAATCTTAATATTTTGCTTGCTCTAGAAAACAGTATAAATTATTAGCAAATTCCACTTAAGTAGAAACTCCTAGCCAAACTTCTGTGGAATGTGAAGCGTTCTCCAAGAATTTAAAGTCTTGTAGCCCTGATGCTGGTGATTTACAAGTGCCAAGAGATAGTAAAAACTATTTCTTAGGAATAAGAAAAAAAATCTGAAATTTTTTAGAGAGACTTTGCTTAATTTAGGATGTTATCAAATTCCAGAGAACTCTAAATATTGTGAACTAAGAAATATATACAGAATACACTTAAAACTTTCCACAGCTCTGCAGCATATGAAGTTCTCTAAATTATAGATTTGCTTCAACCTTTATAGAGTTGCAGACATTGGCTATTGGATCTTTATATAGCTTTCCATTAAATTAACAGATATTCATCAGTATGATGTAGTCTGCCAATTTAGAACCATACACGAGAGGGAATTGGAAACTCTTGCTTTTTCTTTTTCAAATAAAAGTTGCAATTTCAGTTTCATTAGATTTATAATCTGATACATATATTTTACAAATCCCATAATCCTCTTTTTACTAAAAATATTTTCAATCATATTTAGTTTTATTTGCAACTAGTGATAACTTTACATGTCTTATCTCAAATTAGCTTATGTGATTTCCTTCCATTGCAGTGATCAAATATTAATGTTTAAGTACTACTGTTGACTTTTTACCTGTTGCTGCCATGTTAAAAATGTGTATTTATGCTATTATTTTTTCTGTCAATATGTCTTCCTTGTTTTTCATCAAATTCTCAATGTTTCTCTTTTAAATGTCTCCAGGAACATTCAAAAAGTCCTTCCTTCCTATTCAAGGTGGCAAACAGAACTGCTACTCCTTCTTCCTATTTTTCCAACAACCATCACCCTTGGAGGTGGGTTAGGCTGAGAGAGAGTGATTGGCCCAAGGTCATCCAACTAGCTTTCATGGCTAAGACAGGACTAGAAGTCAGTTTCCTGGTTTCTAGTCTGGTACCTTAACCAGTAGACCAAACTGGTTCTCCTACTAGAAATCTTACTAAAAAACTCAATCATGACCAAAGTGACTGAGAAGTTTCCATGCTCACATCATGGCTTTATTAAACAGGTCAAGGAAATCTATATAGCACTATTTTTTTCTTCTGTTTTTGCAGAGTTGTTCACAACACTCCATCATTTCCAGCAGCAGAAAGACAAGTAAACTCTCTCTTATTTTTCTAAACTGAGGAAGATTAGTTTAAGCTAGTATGAGACTGGCTGTTTGAGGTTAAAACTACATTAATTCCACTGGTGACTACTGTTTGGGGAGAATGCTCTCTTTAATACTGTGCCATACTAACACAGTCATAGGGTAATAGTAAGAATATTACTATTACAGTAATGTCTTGCTTCAATAAACCTTAATGAAATGGACTTAAAATGCAGTGAACAAAATTTGTGCCAATGCTTTCTTTCCAAATAGTAGACAGAATCAAGAATATTCAAACCAGTCTAGACATAATTACACTAATAGCGTAAATGATGTAAATGACATCCTTTTGGTTTGAACAGATGATGGATAGATTGAGGTCTTGATGTATCATTGGCACAATGTTTCATCAGCCCAGCACAATCTTAATTCCATTAAGAAATGACCTTTTTCATTGCTTAGATGTTTAAACTTTATAGAGGTTGGAAATAGTAGCATTTCTTCCATTGAAGGAACCTCTCCTGGATCCAAGCTTTTATATATAAAATAATGTATCCTAGTCTCAAGCATTTTGCTAATTTTGTTTATTTGTTTGTTTGTTATTACCCACCTTTATTATTCTTTAAAAGAATAACTTGAGGTGGTGTAAATAACTAATACTCTTTCCTCCTCCTATTTTGCCTAAGCACACCCCTCAGAGAAAGTTACTGGCCTAAAGTCACCCAGCTAAATTTAATGCCTCAGGTGGCAATAGAACGTATAGACTTCTGATTTCTAGTGTGGTGCCTTAACTATCATGAGACCAAACTGGCTTTCCACTTTCACATATATGTGAATTGTATAGGTCCTAGACCACAATGTAGAAGTTACAGACCCAGAAATTATTTTTGGCTTCCCAGAAGATGTAGGAAATGATGTGGGTTGGGGATTTAGTTCGCAACACCTATGGAGAACACCCGGTTGGTAAAGATTGTTATTATTTACTTACTTACTTATTAGTGTCCCACTTTTAATATTTTTACAAATAACTCAAGGCAGCGAACACATACAATACTTATCCCCCTCCTATTTTCCCCACAACTCTATGATGGCTAAAGTTTTGGTTGTGGGTTGGGCTGAGAGTGAATGGCCCAAGGTCATCCAGCTGGCTTTAATGGCTAAGGCAGTACTTGAACTTACAATCTTCTGCTTTCTAGCCCAGTGACTTAACCACTATACCAGGGGTGTCAAACTCGTAGCCCGCGGGCCGGGTGCATCACGCGCTGGCCCTGTCCCTGCCCAGTTTAGCGAGTGAGAAAAAGTCCCAATACATCACATGACACTGCCGTGACAACGCAAGTTTGACACCCCTGCGCTAGACCCAACTGGTTCTGTATGTTATAAAACTGTACATATAAAATGAGCTATGTAGCCTATCTTCTTTCTTCCATTGCTGGAAATAAATGACTTTTTAAAAATCTTGTATTAAATTTATTGTGTTATGTTGCAGGCTATTGTATTTCTGCAAATAATTTTGTTACGTGTAGCCTAGCCTGACTTTATAGACAAATTGAATGCAGCTTTAGTGATAGCTTGGGCTAACTCAGTTAGCTATCATTGGATTACAGGAAACAATTTTTTTGTGAGATCTCATATATAATATTTCATGCATTTTGTACCTTGAGAAATTAATCTAAATGCTATATTGAATTATTTCTCACTGGCTACCTTCTTAACTGGTCCATTACTTCAGCCAAGAGGCATGGCAGCAGCATGTATGCTTTGAGGTACAGTACTGTCTTACCAAGTAAGTGCTTTAGAAGCATACCAATTCATTGACTGTGAAGTACAGCCTTTATCACAAGTAGGCTAGGAACTTACCTGACTTGACCAGGAAACAGATGTCCATTTTTCATTCTTCACAACAGATCCAAAGATGTAAAAATTGTTATAAATGTAAAAATAGAGTAAGATGTGGCATAATGCTGTTTCAGGGACCAACAACTGTAATGCAAACTAACTAAACTAATGTCTTCTATTGCTAGAAAGAATACAGCAAAATGTATAGTAAACATAGTAATATTATATTATAATATTGCTGGTATAATATATAATAAAAATATATAGTAAAAGTTGCCTTGGATGCCTACGGTGTTTTATTTCCCTTTCCATCTGCCACAGCAGCATGTCTTCTCGGAGAATTTAGACTAATAGTATAAGCAGCACAGTTGTCATGAGCCTGAAATACCTCTTCTGGAGTTTTTCTGAAAATTAAATGTTGTTACCCCATGGTCTTGCAAGCTGCAGCACAGCATTGCAAGAATTAAGTCCTCAGAACTGGGCTTTTAAAGGTCAGAAAGCAGAGTGATATGACATGCTTAATTAGTTCAAAAACCAATCAGCATTGCTAAAACACCAGCGGTAAATTGAAAGCAGTGCAGTTAGATACACTTCAGTATTTATCCCATAGAGAGGGAAAGAAGAAACCTTACAGATGTCATTCATTATGACAACTTTATTTAAGTTCTTCCTAAATAGCATGGTCTCCAAGATCAAAGACCTTTTTTAAAAAATTGGCATGACTCCTTTGAGTAGCAGGAGTGATTCGGTACCATGGATGTCTCTCAGTTGGCCAGTTGTCATAATGTGTTGAGGAATGGCAGATTTTATCTGTTTCCCTTTCTTAAATTTTGTCTTTAAAAGTTGTCAATAATTTGGTTCCATAATTGATAAACTGTGTGGAAAAGATGCATGAAATTATTCCTATTTTTTTGTACAGTTTTCCTTTGTGATATTTGCAAGTCCCTTTTTCCAGTGAGGAGATGCTTTTCTCTGTCGCGTGTGCTGATGTGCACATTTTCATTTGAAAAGTCTGAGTGAAAAAAATTATTGTGTCCACTTCTCCTGATGTATCTTGGCATCTTTTGTGACATTCCAAGGATGTCTTACCTTTCAGACAGACTCACATTTTCTGTAGCCCTTTTTTTCTGAATTCTTTTGTGTTGATAAAATAGAAAAGTTTCAATGCTGGGAATTGCTTCAGTATATTTTAGACTTTGTAGAGACCTGATTTCTCAATCTGACAAGTGAAAGAAGTCAAGAATAACCTGAAGAGGATGCCTAGAAGTATCTCTAAGATGGTTTGTGATTTTAAAAAAATAATAGATATATAGGTTGCAGTTTTTAATTTTTTGTATTTCATGTCTGCTAAAATTCTAAAGCTACTTCTTATTTTATGTATACATATATACGGCACAAAAGGTAATATGGCACATAAAAGTCAACTTTTGTTTCTTTCTCTTCTTTCTTCCCTCTTTCTCCTCTGTAGTCAGCAGCAGAATATGTGAAGTCCCGCTTACCAGAAGTCCTAAAACAACACCTTCAGGATTACGAGAAAGATAAAGAGAACAGTGTATTATCCTATCAAACCATCCTGGAGCAACAAATTCTCTCAATCGACCGAGAAATGCTGGAAAAATTGACTGTATCTTATGATGAGGCAGGTATGTTGGTTGACAACTTAAGTGTGGCCACAGTTTTGTGGCTCAGTTCCACATAGCAGGTATTTTTTACCTAGGTATTCTTTGAAACCAGCTATTTAATGATGCATCATGATATGCTCCTTTCTGTATTACTCTCATATAGCAGAAGCATTATTACATTAATGTCTCTATATTTTATATTACTTTGACATTCTCCAGGCCAAGCATTAGTTGATATATTCAGCCAAGCAGATAGAATGCTGAACTAAATAGTATACTTCCTTTTTAAAAAGGTGGTTGACTCTTCACATCATTAGCATAATCATTATTTTTTTCATAGTGCAGAAAAATAGCAATTTCAGTAGAATTCTCCACCTTTCTGCTTGTTTCATTTAACCAAATCTTGATCATTTCCTATAATGTCAATTCCTTCAGTCAACACTGAAAAGGATATGCTAATTCGGTACAATATATGCTGCATAGTCAGAATTCATATTAATTTATTCGGAAAAAAATTTGCTTCATTAGTCACCACAGTATTTCTCTGTGGATGATAGTGAGATTATTTGCCTTTTGGATTTTTTAAAATATTTAAAAAATGAGAAAATTGCATGCCTCAAACTAAAGTACTATGCACAAAATAGTATTTTTAGTATCTGTTTTCCTAGTAATGCCATACTGAAATATTTTGTACCCCACCCAGAAAAAAAGGGAAGCATAATGTGAGATGGCAGGTAAGTTCCTGAGAAATTTGAGGGGATGGCAGGAAGCAGCCACCCTGTTTCGCTTCTCAATATTTGCCTTTGAGGTGATTGTTCACAGAATTTGTGGCAGACATTTTGTGTGAATACTCATAGCATGTTTCAGAATTTCAAATATACTGACAACCTTACATGCTCAGCTCATCATCCTATTTTTTGTTTCCAATTCTGAAATTGTATAGGGGATAAAAAGGGGATAAAATAGGAAATCTTGTTTATACGTTATTCACAACATTTCTTTATAGCTTTCTAATCTTGCAAACCATATTTGCTTCTTCCAGCTGAGGAAACTGGATTCTCTACTATATAATCTACAGTATCTTCTATAGAATTCCTTCCCTGACAGGAGTTCATTCTGGATGAGGGAGATAAAAATGTTAAGGAAAGGCATACACAAAACTAGCATTATTATTTGCCCTCATATTTTCTCTATGTAATTTTTAATACCACTCAAGTATGCTATGTCCTACAACAACATTCTTGCATCTACAAATTCTTATGTCAGCTCAGTAGCGATACAGGAATTTCTCAACACCGCTAATTGAGACTGGAAACTCCATTGCTAAGTGATACAATTGTAAGATAAAGACCATGTTACTGTACCACTTAACAACAGCAGTTATAATTGCTGTCATTAAGCGGAGATCACGTGGATTATTAAGTGCTCACGTGACTGTGACTTGTGACTTACTGCCAGCTTTCCATTGACTTGACTTACCAGAAGGTGGAAGTGAAGGTGAAAGTGATCACATGACCATGGAAGGCCGCCAGAGCCATAAATGTGAGGATTATTTATAACTACCACCCACCATTGCAGCTTCAAATGGTCACCAAACAAGTGGTCATTCAACTAGGACCAGCTATATCCACAAGTTTTTCAAGTTTTGATACAAAAAAAATCTAGTTTATTCTTTTAGATAATAACAAGAAACCTTTTTTTTAAATTTGCATACAATGTGTGTCCCTTTACCTACTCCTCTGTTTTGAATATCAAGAATGGTTATAAGAATATAAGAATAGAATTGCATTTTTAATTATTTTTGCAAATATTTGTACCCAGACGACACACCGTGTAATGGAAGAC
>JANHFL010001284.1:57674-76848 GCA_032468155.1 Oxyrhabdium leporinum
CGGGAAAAAACCCGAAAAACCGAAGATACACATACAAATACCCGCGAAAACCTCAGAAAACATATATATATATATATATATATATGTGTGTGTGTGTGTGTGTGTGTGTGTGTGTGTATGTATATGTGTATGTATATGTATATGTATCTGTGTATGTATGTTGACCAAATGTCAAAACTCCAACAATCTTTACTCATGTTCAATAAATATTGTAATAAATCATACGTGAGAACTGCCCATAAAAGAAAGTTTTCATGACAGGGTGTAACACATGCAAAGAAATTATAAGTGAAAATTTAACAACTCATAATAATGATAGAAAACTTTCGTCTGAATTTTAAAAGCTGGATTTGCAATCTGCTTCATAACAAATGATTAAATTATTCAAATAAAGAAATAATAATATACTATGGAATGGAAACCAATAGAAATATGAGAAGAAGACAGTGATTATGCAGGACAGATTGCTGGGAGGGAACTTGTTTAGTTAAGACCCATGGCCAGAAATTCCCTTTAGGATCCTTTTATTAGGCAACATCATTTTTTTGATGTCATTCCTTTCAGCAGGGATCAGTAGGGTTACACCTGTCCCAGCTAAACAATATTCCTACACATGGTAAAGCCGAAGCTGTTGTCAATTACATACAGCTACAAGCAAATTGATATGTCAATAGGAGCTTTTTCCCTTATTATCCTTGCCTAGTGGGAGAAGACAGACATCCGTTTATCACTGGGAATATAGTCCTCTTGTGGTTTGTAATGTAGAATCTGCTTTTCAGTGGTATTTACTGTGCACGATAAAACTTCCCCTTTGTATGTTTTGCCAAGTGTTTTTGCATTTGTCATGTAGTTTGTATTGGGAGAAAAACAAATGGAATAAGGTTGAATGTATTACATACCATATATACTATTAGGGCTATATTTTTTTTCTTGTAGGTTTCCTGCATGACAAGCTAGGTGAGAACCAGCCCCTGAAATGCCAACCAAATATCAGATACAGAAAAAAAATATTGTGGAAAGAAGAAATTGTCTGTCAGATTTGATCAGTACCATAAAACAGTCTGTCATCCTAGTACTAGATGTTTTGTACAGATACAAATGCAGCTGCCATTCCAGACGGCTCCCGAATGCAAATAAGGAGGATGGGGGAAAGAATATGATGGAAGCGGTACTGATTTTTCACTCCATTGTCTTAATGGTCTTTCTCTTTCCTTTTCAGGAACAACATGTTTGATTGCTTTACTATCCGATAAAGAGCTTACAGTGGCCAACGTTGGAGATTCAAGGGGGGTCTTGTGTGATAAGGATGGAAATGCTATTCCTTTGTCTCATGATCACAAGCCCTATCAGCTGAAAGAAAGAAAGAGGATTAAAAGAGCTGGTAAGTTTCTGAAACAGGTGTTCGGTTTGACTCTTTGTTTTACATCATGTCAGAATATTGTATATGTTTATTATTTTTCCCTATTCATTCATCATTTATTTATTGCAATGTGATGGTAATGAATTTTCCGGAGAATTTGACAAATTGTTGTGAGCAAAGGTGGAAATAATGTCTACCCTTATCTTTCCATGTCCCAAAATCAAGCTGATGGGTTTCCTTCAGCTGTAACTGTAAGGAAACACAACAGACCCACTGGATGTAATTCCTGGTGTCTTTATTATTTCCAGCTTCTGACAGCAGCTTCACTCTCATGGTAGCCCTAGTATCTAGTATTAAGCTCCTTAACATCTCATATAAGTCACACAAATGCAATCAAAGGATCTGCACAATAGACCTAAAGTGGATGCAACAACATGTTAAAACACTGAAGAGTTCACCTGGTGCATGGTAATTCAGGTCTTCATGTCTGAATTGTTACAAGGCCCAAAAAAGCAATACTAATTTTCACACACAGGAAGGAAGATGGGTTTGTAGAAATATAAACTTCTAATGCAAACTGTCCCAGGTTCAATGGCCTTGGAATTCTAGTTAAATAGAAGGGATGAGTGGAATTCTGTAGGCTACAATATATTCTGTGCAGGTCCTGTTGCATTTTTAAAATTCATGTTAAGTGCCATCTCCACAATATCTCATAACCCAAAATGATCCCTTCCACAAGTTCATTACATGTTGTATGATGAACAGCCTGGTTGGAAACAAGTTCATTGAATGATCCCAATTTATAGTATTGAGTGATAGGGGGGAAATGCCTATCATTCTAAAATCCTGTCTATTTTAATGTGCTATTAGTTTAATTTTATTTTATTTTATTTTTTTGAAAAATGTATATTTTCTGTTAGGCAAGTTGTTATGAGCAATATTTTGGTTATGTTTACAGAATCCATCCATCCTTTGGTGGAAGCCACCGAAAATGGCACAAATGTAAAAGTTTTTGAATTCTCCATAATTCTTTGTCAGGGCAAAATGTTACAAAAAATGAGCTGTGAATAAAGCAGGAAAATCCAGAACTGTTCTACTTGTTTCAGCCAGAAAGTCAATTACAAGAGGAAAATGCTAGATTGAATACATTAGCCAGTAGGGAATATTGCCAATGTTAAGTTGTACTGGACATTGAAGGACATGTTATTTTTGGTTTTCTCCAAAAAGAAAATTACAATATTCTAGTGATGCTTTTTTAGACATGCAATCAGGACAAGGACTATTCAGTTCTGAATGTATATTGTGACCATATGAAAATTTCGCTGAGAGCTTGCTAGGCTCTAAAGCTGTAAACTGTCTGTTCCTTATATAAATTGAGTTTACTCAGGGAGAACTTTCAGTTGCTTTCAGCTTGAGCTCTTTTATAATATGCAGCCTAAATGTGCCTAAATCAGAAATTATTTCTTCTTCAACAGCATCTCTACATACACAATATTTGGGTTTATAATGATAATTTTTAAGACTACTTGAGATGTGTAGGGTGTTTTCTAAAACTGGTTGGTGAGGGTTTATTTTAATCTTAGAAAATTATTGTTATCCAATACTAGGCAACACTAAATTTTCTAGGTCAGTGGTTCTCAACACCCTTTAAATACCTTTTATGGCCATGGACCACCAAGACTTAGTTCAAGATTTAAATCATAACACTTCTTCAAACCTCTGTGGACATCACAGCCCCTCCAGGGGTCTGTGTCCCACAGGTTGAGAACTACTGTTTTAAATTATAAGATTTCAGGAAAAACACCTTCTTAGGAATATATGTTGGCCTCAAAGATTAGGATACTAGAGTTGATTCCATCAGCCATCTCTTTTATATAAAAATGAGACAAGGAGAGAATGGGGAATATAAAAATTATAACTTTGAGGCTTGAAAATGTATTCAAATATATTTTTGCAAACTGTAAAATCTGAACAAGAAAATATATGCCATTTCTCTTACACTTGTCTGTATTTTTATGATTATTATTGAGAATAAATCATCCAGTCATCATCCATTGTTCTTTACTCTGTGGCTTTAGGCATTGTGGCATTTTACTAATGTAAAACAGCATAAACTAAGCTCAATAAAATATATATTTTATGTGGGTTTGGAAGGTAGTTGAGAGCATAGGGATAATGAGAGCTTACATGGTTGTAAAAATAGAAGTGCAGATTACACTCAGGTTATTTTTATTTGTATTTATCCTTGGTTTTGTCCTTTTCCATTTCTATAAACATTCAAGGTAGCTTTCAACAGTTTTAGAATACAAAATAAAAAACACAATAAAATCAGTGCAATTAATATCAAAAGTGAAAAAGTAAAGTCAGTTTTCTTAAAGCAATTATCAGTTAAAATGGTTTAATTGTAAATTGCTATGAGAATTCTATTAATGCACACATGTTTAAAAATAGTAAATAATAAACAAAAGTTTGGCAAAAGAAACAACCTTGTTCTATTTTTCTAATTTGTTCTTGCTTCAATTTCCGAGTTTGTTGGGTGGTGTTGCTGCAAAGTTCTTGGAGAAACTGTCGAACACAACTCTTAGAAGTTATAATTGGGGGAGACTAATTTACACTTTAGAAATGAACATTAGTTCCTTTCTGTTGCCATGCACTAAAGGAGGTGAAATTTTCCCTTTACTCAGAGACAGTAAATCCATCCACTTTTTTTAAAAAAGTGAATTTTAATCTATAGCAAAGGGCAAAAGGGGAAAAAAATTGACTGTAGTAATAAAAGATTATACCAAAACCCCCAGAAAATAAGCAACATGTGAGGGAGGTAGGATTAAAGGAGAAAGAGAGAAATAAAGAAATGAAAGTTTTTTGGGTTTTTTTTAGAATAACAATAAAGCCTTTTCTCACTATAGAACAATAGAAATTCTATCTCTGTTCAGGCTTTTCCCCTTCACTTCTTTTATCTCCCAATGAAGGCAGCAGGCATGTAGAAATGGCCAGCTGAGCTAGAAGAAGCAAAAACTCTGTCAAAATATCTTTGTTTTCACATACTGGGCCAAGAAGAGTTTTTTTTTCTTTCTTTCTTTCTTTCTTTTATCTTATATAACATTATTTTAAGTAATATAAATCAGCAGACAGGACCAAAGTACAGGTAGTATCTGTTACATGTATAATGGTTGCTTAGTGACCAAAGACGCAACCTACCTGAAAAAGGGGACTCATGACCCAGATTGGAAGTTCGGATAGTCAGTCTCCCCTTGTGGTCACATGACCACACTTTGGGTGCTTGGCAACATGTGACTGCATTTTATGACCATTTTGCTGAAAGCCAACACTTCCAATTATTGTTTCATCATAACTGAAAGGTCATTGAATGAAGCAGTTGCTAAAATGAGGATTACCCCTGCGAGCATTAGTAGATAATCTCAGAGGCTCCAATTGAGCTCCCCTAATTCAAACCATGAACTGGATTGAAGTTTCCGTGAATGTTCCCCCAAGGTTGGAGTTTTTGCAATTAAGACAGAGTTGTAAAATGTACGAGGGGAATTTATTGTTTTCCTTTTAGTGCCTAAGAAAGGTGCTGATGATCAGAATGTTCCAAAGATGCTTTTTCAAGAGGCAACTGTACTTTCTTGTTTTTCTTTGCAGACGTCTCGCTTCTCATCTAAGAGTTGAAGAAGCTTCTTGGATGAGAAGCGAAACATCTGCAAAGAAAAACAAGAAAGTCCAGTTACCTCTTGAAAAAGCACCTGTGGGGCAACCATGACCTGGATGACTGAGAATCTCCATAGACATAATGAAGAGAATATTATTGATTTTTATTTATTTATTTAAAATTAAATTTATATGATGACTGTATTGCTAATAATCCTCCTATCCCAGATACTGTTCTTATGGGATTTCAGTTTTACCTAGTGCAAATACTGTGTCCCCTTGCTTTGAAATGTGACTCTTCCTTGTCTGTTTCTTCTATTTTCCCCTATGAACCCCAAAGTGAAAGATTATTATTTTTTCAAGAACCTTTTTTTCTGGCTCATTACTGCTCCTGTTCAACCAGAATTTCTTGATGAGAAAGATACGCTTGTATGTGCTTCCCCCCCCATTCATATATATGGATGAACTTGCCCTGGAGTAAAGATTTTGACTTTTATAAGACTAGTCTAATATCCCAGTTCCATTATCAATCTTTGCAAATGAGTGTGAACCTCTTCTTGAATTATCCCAGGGGGATATATAGTGCATGATTAAAATGAGGAGATTGCCTGAGCACAGGCAAGAAAATGTCCTTTATGTTGCAAACAACAGAGATGAAGGTTGAATTTTCTTCCTGTTCAGCAGTTTGTCATATATATGGATGAACTTGCCTACGGAAATCCATGTGTCTACCATTTCAATAGCAACAGCAAGGATATTGATTTAATCTTAACTCCTCATGGTAACATTTGGATATTTCCTGTACTTTCTGCATCAGATATAAGATGCATAACATAAAATGTATCATGATTGAAAAGGATATGCTCACAGTCTATTAACTCTGGTCTCATTAATCGCAGATGTTACTGAATATGCTTTTGTTTTTCTAATAGTGCCATTTTCTTTTTACTACATATGCATGTAAGACCCAGAGACAAAATTAGTATAGGAAGGAACACCTGCACCAGGGATTGTGAGCCAAATATAATTCAAAGGCCAGAGTGTTCTCCAAACTTCCTGAAAACAGATCAGTCAGGATCCAGAGCTATGGAAAGGGGAAGTTTGACTACAAACTCCATCTTTTCAGCCAAATACTGGAGCACTGGATTGTAAGCTGGGTCACATAAGCACAAATGAGTCCAATAACATCTCCCTTAGCATCTGTCCAGTTTTTTGTGCTACCTCATTTATTGTGTTCCATTTGTTAAAATTTAAAATAAAAAATATGTATGCGTTGTAAGAGTTTCTCTGAGGTGAGATCTAAGCCTCTGCTCAGTGCACAAATCCATTAAACCATCCCAACTTAAGTTTTAGTTTCAAAACTAATCCCCTTTTGAAAATCATCCATGAGAAAGAGTTCAACTTTAGAAGGATGGTTCCTTTGTAACGAATGTGGAAAAATTCCTCATAATATTCACCCTGCATCTCCTTTAATTTCAACCCTTGGTCCTCATTCTTCCTGTACTTTAAGCAGTGAACAAATTCCTGTCCATGTTTTTCTTTTATATATATTTATAGGCACAAGTCTTGGGTAGTGACGTTAGGCCAGTCATTAAACTTTTAGCCCTACCAAGACAATAATGGCAAGCCATTCATCAAAATGTTGCCTAGATAATAGCAGGGATTTATCCATCTAGTTATCAAGAGTCAAAGCTGACTGAATGGAAGATACATACGCACATACGTACACATTCACACACACGCATATACATGCGCGCACGCGCACACACACACACAGACACACACACAGAGTTTTCATATCTCAGTCTTATCTTTTGTAACCTAAACCTGGTCAATTCCTTTAACCATTCCTCATAGGGTAGGTCTCCAGACTCTTTATAATCCTAGCAGTTTTAACATGCAGACCGCAATTTCACCAGTTACTGTATTGTATGGTTTAAAAAAAGCCTTTTGTGACCATTATGGTATGCACTCAAAATTTCAGATGTGCCTGTTGGTTCAAAATGCTTGGTGATTTTGAGATAGACAGGGGATATATAGTTATGGATTTCTGACTATGTTTGCCTTAAGTAGTGGAATCCTTCCTCTGTGTTGAAAAAGACAAGGATCAATTGATGAGCAAGATTTCCTTCCTATGTCTTGGGAACAGATGTACTGGTACATTATAAGAAAGGATTTTCTTAAGAAAAAATAAATTGTGAAGTTACTTGGTTTTCCTCAGTGATTTAATAACCTACTGGTAGTGGCATGGAAGCTTCTAATAACAATTTCCCATAAACACCATTTAATCAATTTTTTTTCTCTCTGCTTCTCTCTTCCAGGTGGCTTCATCAGTTTCAATGGTTCCTGGCGTGTTCAGGGGATCCTGGCCATGTCTCGTTCTCTTGGGGATTACCCGCTGAAAAATCTGAATGTTGTTATCCCTGATCCAGATATCTTGACCTTTGACCTGGACAAACTCCAGCCAGAGTTCATGATCTTAGCTTCTGATGGGCTCTGGGATGCGTTCAGTAATGAGGAAGCGGTGCGGTTTATCAAAGAACGATTAGATGAGCCACATTTTGGAGCCAAGAGCATAGTGCTCCAATCTTTTTATAGGGGATGCCCTGACAACATTACAGTCATGGTGGTTAAGTTCAAAAGCAGCAACAGAGCGGAAGACCAGTAAAAAAGAGAAAGAAGGGGGGGCGGGAAGAGAAATAAAAGTAATACCACGCTCTGTCTCTCACTTGGAGAACTTCTTCATTTAATCTTTACACTTCAACACAGTAGACAGTGGTAGCAAGTATATTAGTATTAAAATTGTACAATCCAAAAATGAGAGTAGAAAAACCACTCTTTTTGTTAAAACACAGCAAACAAAATCGACCATTCAATTTATTTTATTTTATTTTTAAATGAAAAGTATTTCGTACCTTTTATTCTCTAGATCGGGGCTGTCAATCTCCCAGTCTGCAGGCCGGATGCGTAACATGCTGGCCATGTCCCTGCCCGTTTTAGCGAAGGGGAAAATGTCCCGATACGTCATGTGACGACTCCGTGACGACATGAGTTTGATACCCCTGCTCTAGATCTCTAATGGTCTCAGCTTAGAAAAATCCTTCAGTTATAAAGGCCCGTGTCTCCTGCTTTAAAGTTTCCAAACGGCTGTAATTCCCTTAGTCTTCACATAACAGCTTAGAATTGTGTTTGGACTTTGGCAGCTGAAACACGATAGAAACAGCTCACTGCTTGGAAGCAGCTGATAAACTGACATGGGATTTGCCACCAGTGTGACTATCCATTCTAGCATCCTCTCCTTCATGCCGCTACATCTGCTTAGTTAAACTGCAGAAAGAACAAAAATGGGTAGCTAACAGTTTCATAACAAGGAGGTACCAATGGGTCCATCACAGATAACTACTGTCCCTTTCCATTGGTATACTTCCTGCTATATCATTAGCATTAAACAATTGAGCTTTTCCATTGCTGTGTTTATAAGGTTTGTGTGCATGCCTCAGAATGGTTTTTGTTTCTTTTTTTAAAAAAACTAGCCAGCAGATAGCTTTTAATGTCCATGCTCACTGAAAAATGTCCCCTTTATTAATTCTTGCTTCTGGATGAGCTGAATTAATTCTTGTTTCTAGTTTGGAGCCATAACTCTGTGTAGTTCAGACATCAAAAACAGACCATAGTATAAAATGTGTCTTTAGCTTAAAAGATTCTGATATAAGACCTTAGCATTTCTAAACTTGTATTTAAGGGATAAGGCTAGCATATTAATGAATCAGCAAGGAAACTGAAATAGGAACTTAGTGCCAAACTCATGGAAAATACAGGTAGAGCATTTTTTTTTCTTTTTTCATTAACAGTGAAACTTTGTTCCAAAATAGAAGAATTGGCAAGCAAGTTTTACGATTTAAATATTTAATGATGTAAATCATCAAAAGCCATCCCTTGTAGTAATTGTTGCCTGCATATAGCTGCAATTTGAAATCTGTGGAGTTTGGTATGAGCTGGCTGCTTAATTCTAGTGTGCCTAACATCTGCATGTCTCATGATCAACTTTCTGCAGATTGATAGCTCCAGATGTATTGGGCTGCGGTTCCCTAATTCCAACATCTGGCAAGTGAACAGTTGGGAAGGCTTTGGGTAACAAGGTAGACTTTGTTGTAATCAGTGATGGTATCTGCATCATTCTGATTGTAACTTCTTTCTATCGTGCAAATTATGGGGAATGATCAAGCATTCTGATTTACAATGGATCCAGTAGAATTTTTCTGCAAGCAGAAGAGGGATTAATGGATGTTATCACTGAGGAACTCAAATTAAAAAATATTTTAAAAAAAATTAGACCCATTAATATGTGGACTATTGGTCATGTTTATATGCTGTAATTTAGAATCAAAACTATAGAAACGTGAGTCAAAATGCCTCATTAGATTGCTACAAAGTTGTTAGAGCGTAGCTTCTTTGTTCTAATTAAGGTGCTCTAATTAATTGGACATTGCCAGGATTAATAATTTGTGAAGTGCTATTTAATCATCGTATTTCATTTTCTTTTGGTATATAGAGGTTCTCCTGAACAATTAACTCAACAGGCAACAGGGAAGGTGTCCATCCCTGAAGTAGTTGGGTAACTTGAAATTCATACAACGGATTAAGACAGGAGCGGGCAACCATGGCCCTTTTATGCCTTGTAAACATGGCTGCCTCAAGAATTCTGGGTGATGAAGTCCACAAGTCATAATGGGGCCATAACTCTCCACCCTTGGATTAAGATATACCAAGCGTGCATTAGTTACTTCTGATGTCTTTATTTCTTGTCTTTGTTATGTATTCTTAGAGACTTTAGTTAGATTCTCAAAATATTACTAGTTCTGCTAGTTTTGATTGAATGATTACATGCCATAAAATTGATATTGACTCTTGTAGACTGTATAGGTAGATTTCCTCCATGATATCTGTCTCTAACCTGGTCTTTCAGCTCTTCCACCAGTATACTCATTGCTAGTTACTGTTTATCTTCTTATGGTTATACTACAAAATTGAAATACTAAATCAGGGGTGTCAAACTTGAGGCCCAAGGCAAAGATTGGCCCGTGGTGCCTCTGGCACCCCGTTTTTGGCCTGGATGGCATCCTGCAGCACCCTGCTGGCCAAAACGGGGCATGGGGGACTGCGTGTGGCCCCCCATGCCCTGTTTTGGCCAGCAGGGTGCTCCAGGAGGTATCCGTCCCGTCTCCACCCCTCCGGCGGCCGGCCCACGGAGAGAACTGCAATGCTGATCCAGCTCTCGAAGAAATCCAGTTTGACACCTCTGTACTAAATCAAAATGTGAAATTTTATTTTTTTACCTTTCTCAACTCTAGTACTTAAATTTTGAGGTATATGTAATAAGAATTAGAAATAAAAATAATAACCTTGTTTTACCTGGTTAGTAAGAGATTCATGATCAAACTTACATGGCTGTAGCTGGGAACAATTAATTTAGGCACAGTATTAGCTGCAGCTCTTTTGAGGGCCTTAACGAAATAGTTTCTCCCACCTCTTTACCATTATAACTGAGTCCTAGGGCCCTAAATGAGATTATTGAAAACCTACTATATTTTTTCACTCCTTTCGTTGATTAAGTACTGATTTTCCATCAGGATTTTTTGGAGTAACAGAGCAATCTTTCTGTCACAGCCGCAATATTTTAAAACTATTAGCAGTAGCATCTTTTTGTGATTTATTTTTAATTTCTTGAAGGAATATCAATGTCAGCCACCCTGAAGTTTCTGTTGTATAGGCCAGGGCTAAAACAAATATCACGTGAAACAATTTTGCACTAAAGGCAACTTCAAAAATAAAACCAGAGCTATTCTGAATCATTAAAATGTAAAAATCAATTAGTTTGAACCGTTTGGAAAGATCTTGCTGATGCATTTGTGCATACAAATTGTCATTATTTATGAGCTGACTTGGAAACGAGATTAACCCAACTAAAATTAAAAGTCTTTTAGAAATGAATAGCTATTCCTAATGCCTCTTTATATTCTTTATCTGCACACCCCCATCCATCACTATTGAAAATTATCAAACAATGTTGACTCTTCATAAGATCCATCACTTTTGTGATAGGTACTAATATTTTATATGTGTTAAATTAAAGTAGGACTAGAAGGATTGGGGGACATTGCTGTAACTAGGTATCTTGGAAATATGTTAGACCTGTTAATATGTGGAATATTGGTGATGTCTACAGGCTGTAATTTAGAATTAAAACTATAGAAATGTGAGTCAAAATGAGCAGTGTCAAGCAACAGTTAGTGGAATGTACTACTTACCGTATTTTTCCATGTATAAGATGATGCTTTTTCTTTAAAATATTTACGTAAAAATGGAGGGCGTCTTATCCACGGGGGACCAAGAGGAGAACCGCGGTTTGCAAAACTGCCGATACCTTATTTCTGCAAACTAGCCTCACGAGTGAAACTTCAGATTGCTTAAAATATTGATTTCTGAATTTTGGGTAAGAAAAGTGGAGGGGGATCCTATGCATGGGGGCGTCTTATAGACAGAAAAATATGGTACTTGAGAATAAAGCCCACTGAATTCAGTAGACTTAAGCTTTCAGTATTAGAAAGAGGAATGACTTACTTCCTATTCTAGTGTTGTTTCTTGTTCAGAACATTGAAGCATATGAGAAGCTTTCCATTATTTTTTTTAATAGTCTGGAATAAATGATTTAATTGTGTTATGGAGATACAGCATCGCTGTGAAAAATAATCATGGTAAAAACACATGTAAATGGAATTGGCAAATGTATTCATTTGCAGTCTGTTGAAAGCTGTTTTTAATGTCTGAGGAAGAGAAAATTCATTGTTAACAAGAAAATAACTGTAAACAATTACAGAGTACAAATTATATTTAGTCAAGTGTTTAAAAAGGCCACATTTGGCTAGTCACCTAGTCAATGAAGGGCAAAAATATGTATGCTGTGGAAAAGGCTATTCACAATTAGTGGCATCATTCAAATATTTACAGTATAGACATTTACAGTCTTCCCTTGGAGAAAAGCTCCTACTTAACAAGAAAACAGGCTGAGATAATAGATGTTCCTCTTCTTTGAAGGAGGCTATGCAGCAAATGTAGGTTATCTAGTGGCCTTCCACTCTTAAGTTTTGGATTCCAATTCTCATTATGGCCTACAGCAAGGAATCATAGGAATTACAACCCAGAACAGCTAGTGTGTACTATGTTGCTTATCCCTAAAATAGCACAGCGGGCAATCAGTATTACAATTTATTGAAATTTATCTTAGTTCTACATTTATTTTAAAGTAGTGCACACTAAATTATTTCTTCCATAATTTATGACCAGTTCTTAATTAGGGGGAAAAACACCTCTTGCTTTAGATTTATGGGTGCATGGAGCCTAGTAAAGTTCAATAGTCACTGTGGTTTTTACTAGCATTAAAAATGTAAGAGTATCTATGTGAAAATTAAGAAAGTTTCTAAGATTGCTGATATACTGTAATTTTGCTTTTATTTTTTACTAAGACAGTAGGAAATGTCAATTTGCAGTTGATGGGAAGGAAAAAGCAAAACTTTTACTTGTGAATGTGGTAAATTAAAACAATAGATTTGTGCAGTATTTTCGAATATCATACAGGAAATATATTATTTTGGCAATTTGTGATTTAGGGAAAAGTTTGCCATTGTTCAATATTTTAGTCCATGCTAACAAAGATGCATATTTTTGTACAGAATATGATATATAATATGCATAACTATTCTCTGAACAAAAGCTTCTCTATATTGTAGAAATGAACTATCAATATTTATTGTGAACTCAAAAGTTACTGAGCCAGACAAGTTTCTAAACCAGACACTGCAAGCAGAGTAGACAAACTAATTATAGAGTTATGGCACAACTATATTTTCAGTTTAATTGATCTCCAAAGGCACAATCCAGTCTGTCACAAGAGCTTTGGGTCCATAGGAAATTATTCAGCACAGGGCCACAAAAGCTCCTTGTGGTTTCTTACCTTCATTTCCAGGCACATAAAGCTATTTACACAGAATCTAATTAAGACAGTTAAACAAGCATGAATTCTTCTCCCTCGCACCTTCCTCCTTTCTCTGCTTCAGCTAATAAAGGAATAGGAATGTGGTGGTGATTTATTACTGCTTGTGCTAGTGTATCCTCGGTTAACTGATTTTTCTAAGAATAATGGTAGTTGGCTTAATCTTGAGGTTCTTCAAATGTACAGCAAGTTTCTTCCCAGTTAGGAATAAGAAAATGTTCATTCCATTGGCTGGCCTGGTCTCTCATATGGCAGGACTTCCTCTCCTTCTCCTTCCCCTTCTCCTTCTTCTTCTCCTTCTCCTCCTTCTTCCCTAACTGAAGCCATCTTCCTTGAGAAGATACATCCCTTGCTGGCTGTCTCTCTTCTTCACTGGTCTTCGCTGGACTCCACCCAGGAACACTTCAAAAGCCTTGCCCCAAACTTTTCTGGAACCAGCATGCCTTCAGCAATTCAAACTGCCTAAAATCCATTTTGGTTTCCAGTCATCATCTTTTCTTCTTCCCCCAAACTGTCCTCAACTTTCACTCTCTTATTTTTTTTTCCTATATCAACCTTCCCTGCCTAAGAAAGTTTTGCCTGTAAGAAAAGTTTATTCTCTGCTCTTCTCCCAAACTGCATTATCATAGATGAATAGCTTCCTTGTCTTCAAGGCCAGCTGACAGTGTAGTGGACATTGCTTAATTGCTGTGTGTTGTCACTCAGTCCATAATGAAATACTTGTAGATCTCTCTGCTAGACACGTACTCGTAAAGTTCAGATCTCTGGGGTTTTACTTCTAAGGAATATAGGATTGCAGTAAGTGAGTCATGCGTAATGTTAATCTATCCTATTAAAGGCAATGGGGTGAAAAATAATTGAGCATTAAAGTATTCAGGTATATTCATTTATAAGCGTAGAATAGAAATATGTTCATAGTGGCTGAAGAACCATTCTACTGTAATCTCATGCCAAGCTAGATCATATAGAAAGTGCATACTTTAAGATGAATATACAGTGATGCATACGATTTTCATTATTAAGGGTGTATTTATTTGTCTTCCTTGATGATGGTACACGAATGCACATTCCAACAGATCTACTGTGTACTTTTTGCTTTGCTACACGTTATCCTAATAGAATCTAAGACAAAAATACACGGTTCTGCAGCTACCTTTGTGAAGCAGCTTGTAATTCTGAAATGAAAGCATAGTTTTCTATCTTAGTTTTGCTCTAGCAAAAGCTAGCCAAGAATTCATGATCCTGCAGCATTTTTGTGAACATCAATCTTGATTTTGTTGATATTTGCTATTTATGTCAGATCCCAGGGGTCAGAAGTTCAGTTCGGCTCTGAAGAGGACTGAATAGGATGTTCCCCAGGTCACCTCAGTTCAGAGGAAGCCATCCCACTCTTGTGCGGTCTTGGCTTGAGTTGAAAGTACATTAAAAGTTGGCTTGGCTTTAGAAGATAATACTCCCATGACCTCTGCAGGTCCCTATTCATGCTGGAGGCTAAGGAGTCAAAAAAGTTTACAGGCTATTGAAGTTTAGAGAGAACAGGAAGCAGGGATGGAGGGGATTAGAAACTACCTCTTAACTTGGCCAGTGTTTTTAAGCTTACAGAGAGATGCTGGGATCTCAGTTCTTTTAGGGAAAGAGTTAACCCAGTCTGTAGTTTCTTGCTGTAAACAATCTTAGACCTTGACGGGTCTTGTTCCAGCAAATCAAGACTAAAAATGTTTGGAGAAAAAGGTACCCTTAACCTTGAATATTTTTTTTTAAGAAATAGGAAAAAAATATAAAATTGCATGCAAAAGTTGAGGCAAGTCTGGTTAAATTGTGTATTTCAGTGAATCCTTAACTGCATAGAGGCTGACAAAACCTTTCCCTGATAAAAAGTTAAACACAATGTCTTTCTTCAAATTTGAAACATGCTACTATTTATATGTGACATTCAGTAACAAAACTATGAATAAGGCAGGGAGAAAAGTTGGGGCACCGTTTCTCACTATACTTTGTAGTTTCTTCTCTAGCAGAAACAGCAGCTTCCAAACATTTCCTGTTGCTAAGACAATAGACATCTTTCTGTTCTTGCTTATGGATCTTTTTTCTGTTCTTCTTTGCAGAAGCATTCTAGTTCTAGATTTTGTTGTATTCGCTACTTGTATCAGATCTCCCCAAAAATGTTCCATTATGGAATATTCAGACCTTACAATGGTGAAAGCCATTCCAAAACCTCTGTTTCCTTGAAGAACTTCATGTTGATTTGGAGACTTGGTTTGGATCTTTACCTTATTGAATCTGTAAGCTTTTTTCAGCCTCAGTGAAAACATAAAATCTGACCAGAACTGCCTAAAAGTTTTCATGCGGCTGTGTATGTATTCCACCTTGGTGAGTTAATAATTCTTCGACCACAGAACCTCCTGCTCCAAAGGAATTGATTTGTTCAGTAAATGGATGGGGGAAAAATAAAATGTGGAGTTCCACATTTTTCAGATACGATGTGTACGCATCATATAAAAATATTTAGGATTAGTTTTCTGCAAATGTAAAAGTGAAACCAAAATCATTCAATTAATTGATTTTCTGCAGTTGACTACTTTAATATGGTTGGTTTGGCGTGCCATAAAGCACTGTTGTTACTTTAATTTAAGCTTGATAGACCTGACTAGGCTCATGTTCATTAGCCCAATATTTCATTAAAAAGTGTCCAGTTTAAGAAGAGATACATTTATCGGATCCGTTTTTTGCATCCTTGTGACCATTTAATTTTCACAGCTACCAATAAATCTGTCTTCAGTAACTTGTTAGGAAGGCTATTGACCATAATTGTTCAAAAGCAATTTTTTAGGTTTCCCTGTAGCACTGGTATTCCATATTATCCAGTAGTTTCCAGATGAATCACTTCAATCTTAAATGCAAAGTGAAGGTTATTTCCAAGGGCAATTCTGGTTTTTCTCCACAATCAGGACAATTAATAGTTCAGGCCTAAACAAAACTTTTTGCTCTGCCATTAATTTTTTTAAAAAACCCAATACTATTAACACTTTAATTGTTACTTCTGGGATTATAGCCACAGTCTCAATTCATTCGTGTGCCACTTTCCCTCAGAAAAGTAAAAAGTAAGTTGAAGTAGTAAAGAGCACCTACAGATGTGTAGCAAGAGAAAGTGTACTAGTGTTTGTGACTGCCTAGATCAGGGGTGTCAAACTTGTTATGGTGTTGTCCCTTAGCTAAACCGGGCATGGGCGTGGCTGGCGCATGATGCATCTGGCCTGCGGGCCGTGAGTTCGACAGCCCTGGCCTAGATCTATTTCAGCTTATTTCTTGAATGCACAGCACTTTCCATTTAAAGCCATGTACCATGACATGCTTTCAGAATTGCAGTGTGTTTGCTCAGAACAGTTGTTGTCTTCCAATAAAGTGGTCTTTATTGGAAGACCTTTTTTTGCCCATTGGTGAACTGTGTGAAAGACAGCAAGGTTATTGAACGCAAGGTGAAATCTAAGAAACTTTTGGTCTTTTAATCATGGAGGTGAGCTTGGGAAAACTTCAGGATGCTTTCTGTTTAGATCACTTTCAAGGATCAACTTTTTAAAATGTGTGTACACAGTTGAGTTGCAAAGGGTGTGCAGCATGTAGAACGGTTAATCCACCCATCAGTGTTCCATATAAGACTTCACCTATGAAGACAATCCTTGGTGCACGTATGCTGTATTACGTTACATTTGCAGCAACATTAATATATAAACATGTATGCTAGGAATTCAGAATTTTATTTTAAAGTTTAGTGGGAATCTCCGAGTGTTCACTAAAACCCTAATTTGAAATAATGATTTCAGCCTACCCAAATCCAATGTTTTGGTCATAATGAAGAATAAAAGGAGGGGCTTCTGAAACCTCAAAAATTCTTGATATTTGTAGAAGGTTTCTTTTGTATGTATTCTACATCTGTCTCTAAGAGACAATTTGAAACATAGTCAAATGAAATGTAAATACATTAACATTCGCCGTTAGTGTAACCTAAAAGTGACCGTACACAGTCACTTCTAGATGTAGGCAGTTATGGTATCTTTGGTGTGTGCATTAGACAATATAGGTTTTCCTTTTTTAGATGTGTGAAAAATATATGTTTCATGCAATTGAGATTCTGTCTTAATGTCTACAGGAAGTGTAAACTACTGAGAAAAAAGGGAAAAAAATAAAAGCCTTGGCTGTATGGTTAAAATAAAAAATAAACGCTTCAAAAGAAGCATATTTAAATAAACAAGTCTAATTTTTATTTTGTGTGTTAGACTCATTTTAAACCAGCTGACTTTCCCAAAAAAACCCCATGTTTTGTCTTGCATATGAATAACATCAAAAATGTACTTCTTTTTTGTATTCTGTGTTTAGCTGAAGAACAAGATGAAAAAGAAGACATTTCCTCCTTGTGCTGGCAAAATTAGATTATTCTGTCGATTTCAGAAGTGAAATGGAGCATAGAAAGCCTGCTTAATTAGAGTTTATATATCCTATCAACCTATCTGCGTTTTAATAAAAATTACAGGCAGACTTTGAGCGGCTGCCATGTTAGGGTACACAAAGCCAAACATTATAATGAAGTTTAAAAGGTCTGGTTTGTTTAGTTCCCAAATCGTTAGGCCAGGATGACATAGTCCAAGTCAGATTTCAGGATGACATTGGAAACCTTGGTTAAACAGCAGCAATAAGGGAAGTACAAGACGGCTCAGTGCTTGTGTTCATTAATCGAGCTTTTTGGATTACTGTATTATGTGAACACAGCCTTACAGAATGCTGAAGTATATAATTTCTAGCAATAACCACCTGGAGGAAGATAAGAATTTGGAGAGAGCAAATTATGTATTTCTTTGAAGCTGGGAGTCTGCTAGGACAAAGAAAAGGAGGAAATGTATTTTTAAGTCTCCTCTTCCGTCATCATATGATCATTATCGTTTGTTGTTGTTAGTCGCAAAGTCTTGTCCAACCCATCGTGACCCCATGGACAACGTTCCTCTATGCCTTCCTGTCCTCTACCATCCCCAGAGTCCATTTAAGCTCACGCCGACTGCTCGGTGACTCCATCCAGCCACCTCATTCTCTGTCATCCCTTCTTCTTTTGCCTTCAATCATTCCCAGCATTAGGCTGTTTTCCAATGAGTCCTTCCTTCTCATTACGTGGCCAAGGTATTTGATCATTATCGTTACATACATTTATATCATTATTCGCATTTATCTTCCACCTGTATATTCAAACATTCAAACCAAAGCACAAATTATAAACCACAATACAAACAAAACATCTGAAATCAGTGTAATTAAAAGCTTGATGAAGTTAAATCTAAACAGGAGTAAATGAATGCAGAGTGTTGAGAACCCACATTTCCCTTTTTATTTTAGGCCTACATTTATTTCCTCAGATGTCTTTATGCAAAGGTCCCATTTTATATTCCATATTCAATAGATACTAGATTCCCAATTTTCCATTTTGGTAAAATCAGAAGTCGGCTGAACCCAGAAGACCATGAGTTCTAGTCCTACCTTAGGCAGAAAGCCAACTGGGTAACTTTAGGCCAGTCACTTACCCTCAGCCCTAGAAAGAAGGCAATGGCAAACCACTTTGAAAATCCTATCAAAAAACTGGAGGGACTTGTCTAGACAGTCACCAGGAATCAACACTGACCTGAAGGCACAAAACAAATAATGATATTAAACAATATAGCAAGTTGACTTCAAAGACATAATAAGCTTAGAACAGTTTCTTTCAAAATGCCGAAACATTGACTTAAATATTAGTAAAGCAGTTTGATTCATTTTCCCACCTTCAGGACTAAGATGTATACAGTATTTAAATCTCTCTCTGAATGATGCTTGTTCATTTGTAAAATATGTAATATTTTAGTTACATACAGGAAAATGAACTTTCAACAAACACAGTTCCAATTATAACGGTTTCCAATTCTATTTCCTAGTTACACTTAAATATCTCATGTTTTGCATCAAATGACATAATATCATACAGCTTAAACATATAAATTTTGTCAAATATACATGGCCACCCTTATAGGAAGTTGAATTAATACAAAAGTAGAAATAGCAGAATAAGCAGATTTTCAACTGCTGTGTGGAAAAGGCCC